>JAIOJX010000023.1:154824910-155114457 GCA_022376925.1 Tragulus kanchil | reverse complement strand
GTGTTGGCAATTTTATTTCTTGTTTCTCTGCCTTTTTAAAATCCAGCTTGGACATCTGGAAGTTCTCAGTTCATACACTCTTAAGCCTAGCTTAAAGGATTTTGAACATTACTTTACATATGAAATGAGGGCGAATGTGCAGTAGATTGAACATTCTGTGGCATTGCCCTACTTGGGGATTGTAATGAACACCGACCTTTTCCAGTCCTGAGGCCACTGCTGAATTTTCCAAATTTGCTGGCATATTGAGTGCAGCACTTTAACCACATCATCTTTTAGGATCTGAACTAGTTCAGCTGGAATTCCATCACCTCCAGTAGCATTGCTCATACTGACGCTTCCTTACTTCACACTCTAGGATGTCTGGCTCTAGGTGAACGATCACACCATCACTGCTATCCGGGTCATTAAGATCCTTTTTGTTTGGTTCTTCTGTCTATTCTTGCCACCTCTTCTTAGTATATTCTGCTTCTGTTAGGTCCATACCGTGTCTGTCCTTTATTGTGCCCATCTTTGCATGAAATGTTCTCTCGGCATCTCTAATTCTCTTTAAGAGATCTCTAGTCTTTCTCAGTCTACTGTTTTCATCTATTTCTTTGCACTGTTCACCTAGGAAGCATTTTTTCTCTTTCCTTGCTATTCTCTCTGCATTCAGATGGGTATAGCTTTCCTTTTCGCCTCTTCCTTTTGTTTTTCTTCTTTTCTTGCTTCTTGCTTCCCTGTCTATTCTCTGTAATTCTTTTTCTCTGTACATAGTTCCCTTTTCTTCATAGCATTTCATGACATTAAGTCATATTTTTGTTATCTGCTTATTATCTGTCTACTCACTAGAGTTTATGTGTATTGACATGCTCCAGTGCCTCATGAAGTCACTGACATTGATGAATGAATGAAGTGCATTCCACATATAGAATTTTAAATGGTTAACATTTCTAGAAATTAAAAATGATCACTGACATTAGATTTTAAATCAATGATCTGATGGCCTAAATGGAAACAACTAAAAATAAAAATTAGTGGACTAGAATATTGATACCAGGAATTTTACCAAAATGAAATTTGAAGAAAAAGTTAATTTATATAAAATATAAATATATACATATAAAGAAAAAGCAGGTCTTTATTGTGCAAAGTTTACATACATAAGGAATTTTACCATTGTAATCACTTTAAAGTGTAGACCTCAGCGCCGTCAGGCATCCTTTCATGTGCTTTGTGACTATTTGTATTCATGAAGCACATAAAAGGATGTGAAATGGTTCCAATCCTTTGCCCATTTTTCTAACCTGGTTGCTTGCTTTTGTTATTGTTCAGTTGTAGGAGTTCTTCACTCTGGATATAAACCTCTTATCAGTTATGTAGGTCGCAAATATTTTCTCCCATAAAAGACTTTTTTTTTTAAAGATCACATAAATAATGAGACAAAGATAGCCAACAAAATTGTTCTAGAACTAAAGAAAATCACTTCTTGGCCTTTTGGCTAAGATTAAGTATAGAAATGATGAAATACATAATGCTTCACCTTGAAAGAAACCACCTAGTTCTTAGAAAAATAAAGAAAATAATGTTCAATGTTACTAGATATGACACTTGTCTGTGTTGGATCGATGGGACAGTGGGCTAACTTCCCTGGTTGCAGAAGGCACTGATAAGAAATCCCCTCCCTGGGACATCTGCAGGGCTGGCGATAAGAAACCCCTCCCCGCTAACTGCCCGTGAAAGCTTCCCGCCATCCCAAATGTGGCTGATGCAAGACTTCACCCCGCCCCATTCACTGCCCGCGAAAACTGCCTGTGAAAATTTTCCACTGCCAGGCTATAAAAACCTCCCCATCCCATCCCTGGGCACGAATTCACTGGCCCTGCCTCTTGGGACCACATGAATCTCTCCTGGGAGCGTTGTCCCAATAAATGGCCAGAGTTTGTTTTGCTCTAACCTGGTTCGGCTCCTCTTTGCCGCACGAAATACCTTTCAGCTGGTGGCCCATATGGGGAAGAGATTGTGCCCCATGGTCCCTCCCATGAGGGCGTCTCCTCTCTCCCTGTCCAGAGACTCTAAAGCCTGGCAAGAAGCCTTGGCCTTCCACCCAGTCTGGTAGCAGTGAGCAGTGAGTTCCCCCATCCATCACCCTTGTCATCCTCATCTGAGACACCGGCGCTCTGGGACTCCTGTTCTCTGTCCCAAAATCATACGTATGTCAGGGGCTCCCCCACCTCCAGGTTTTCCAGCCTCAGGACTGTTGCAGAGACATCCCTGCAATCCTGCAGTGTCCATCCTTTTCAGGAGATTCTGTGGGGCGACAGAGTCCAGGGACGCCTGTCTCTGTCCAACCCCACTCCATTCCACGGTCCAAGACCATTTCATGGCTCTAGACAGATACCAGGGACGCCTGTCTCTGTCTAGTCCTGTTGTCAGTCTCGGGTGATGACAATATGGGTAGCCAAGAGTCCAAACCTGATCCTCAGACTCCTCACGGCTGTCTGCTCCAAAACCTTTCCAAACTGGGACTCTCACAAGATCTGCACCCTAAACATCTGATCTTTTATTGTAATACTGTTTAGCCCCAATATCAATATCAATTAGATAATCAGTCCAAAAGGCCAAAGGATGGAACTTTTGACTTCAACGTCTTCACAGATCTAAGTAATTTCTGCCGAAAGAACAGGAAATGGTAGAGGTCCCTTATGTCCAGGCCTTTTGGGACATACGCTCCCATTCCCCTTTATGTTCCGGGTGTTCTACTTCTCAAACCCTTTTAATCCGACAAAACTCTCCAAAATCTAAACCTTCTGAAGCTCCTGAAGACTGTCCTTACTCCACAGCAAATCCTCCTGAAGATCTTTCCTTTCCCCCTTCTCAGCCATCTCAACCACCTCCATACCCAGAACAAGCCCCAAGTCCACCTCCCACCCCACCATCAGCTCCTCCTGAAAATCCTCTCTCTCTACTGCCTTCTCTTCCACCTCCCAATTTTAGCCGAACACCAATTCTGTACCCACCACTACCCTCCTTAGACTCACCAATATCTCTCCCTTCCTCTGACTCTCCCATGAGCTCTCACACTCGCTCCAAAGGTCCAACCTCTAAGCCCCCTCCCCCTCTCCTATGTCCGCTTCGAGAAGTCGCTGGGGAAGAAGGTGTAGTAAGCATACATGCTCCTTTTTCCTTAGCTGACCTCTCCCAAATTGAAAAATGTCTTGGGTCTTATTCTACTAACCCGACCTTATATATCAAAGAATTTTGCTGTCTTACCCAGGCCTATGATTTAAGCTGGCATGATCTCCACATTATTCTTTCCTCCACTCTGACCCCAGATGAACATGAACTAATCCTCGCGGCTGCAACCCAGCACGCAGACCAAGTCCACACGACTGATGACAACATGCCAAGTGGAGCTACAGCAGTCCCCAGAGCAGACCCTAACTGGACCTACCCAAACCGCCAAGTTGGCTGTCTTCATCGAGACCGTATGCTTACCTGCCTCTTGGCAGGAATGCCGGCTGCTCCCCACAAGTCAGTCAATTTCAAAAAATTGCAAGAAGTCACCCAAGAACCCAATGAAAATCCAGCAGTTTTCCTTAACTGCCTAACTGAGGCTCTCACTCTCTATACGTGCCTAGATCCAGTCACCCCTGCGGGGGCTGCCATTCTGGCCTCCCATTTCATTTCTCAGTCTGCTCCTGATATTCGGAAAAAACTTAAAAAGGCAGACGATGGACCGCAGAACCCTATCTGAGATCTGGTAAAAATGGCCCTTAAAGTTTCTAATGCCCAAGAAGAAGAAGTTGAGGCTGCACGCCAGGCTCAACTGCTGCAGTTGGCAGCGCTTCAAACCCAGGCTCAGGAGTGACAGACCCGAGCTCTGGTAGCAGCCCTGCGGCCGGCGGCCCCTAGGGCCAGAGAACAGGGGGTACCTCACGCCAGTGGGCCCCGCGGGGCACCTGCTTCAAATGTGGCAAAGGGGCCACCGGGCCAACAAGTGCCCACAGGCTCCTCCAGGAACCTGTTTCAAATACAGTAAAGAAGATCACTGGGCCAACAAATGCCCTGATCGCAAATGCCCACCAAGCCCTGCCCCTTATGCCAGCAGATGGGTCATTGGAAGAGCGAATGCCCAGCTCAGTCTGGGGCATCCTCAACGTCTCCATGCGGGGGTCCCACCAACCCAGCTCTTCCTGCCCTAGAACTGCTAGGTCTAGCTGAAGACTGACACCGCCCAGACTCGAGGGCCCCCATCACCCTCTCCAAGCCCAGGGTAACGCTCCAGGTAGCGGGTAGGTCTATTTCCTTTTTAATAGACACGGGGCCTACCTTCTCTGTACTGCCAAGCCATCCAGGGCCTTTAACTCCTTTCCAGACCTTGATTATGGGTATCGATGGTCGCCCCACCTTCCCTCTTTGCACAGAGCCGCTCCTCTGCATCTTAGATTCCCTCCCATTCACTCACTCATTCCTGGTCATTCCCTCATGCCCTGTTCCCCTCCTCAGTCGCGAATTATTCCTTCCACATCTTAAAGCCCTCCCATTCACTTTGAGCACCAAGGCCTACCCAAACCGCCAAGTTGGCTGTCTTCATCGAGACCGTATGCTTACCTGCCTCTTGGCAGGAATGCCGGCTGCTCCCCACAAGTCAGTCAATTTCAAAAAATTGCAAGAAGTCACCCAAGAACCCAATGAAAATCCAGCAGTTTTCCTTAACTGCCTAACTGAGGCTCTCACTCTCTACGTGCCTAGATCCAGTCACCCCTGCGGGGGCTGCCATTCTGGCCTCCCATTTCATTTCTCAGTCTGCTCCTGATATTCGGAAAAAACTTAAAAAGGCAGACGATGGACCGCAGAACCCTATCTGAGATCTGGTAAAAATGGCCCTTAAAGTTTCTAATGCCCAAGAAGAAGAAGTTGAGGCTGCACGCCAGGCTCAACTGCTGCAGTTGGCAGCGCTTCAAACCCAGGCTCAGGAGTGACAGACCCGAGCTCTGGTAGCAGCCCTGCGGCCGGCGGCCCCTAGGGCCAGAGAACAGGGGGTACCTCACGCCAGTGGGCCCCGCGGGGCACCTGCTTCAAATGTGGCAAAGGGGCCACCGGGCCAACAAGTGCCCACAGGCTCCTCCAGGAACCTGTTTCAAATACAGTAAAGAAGATCACTGGGCCAACAAATGCCCTGATCGCAAATGCCCACCAAGCCCTGCCCCTTATGCCAGCAGATGGGTCATTGGAAGAGCGAATGCCCAGCTCAGTCTGGGGCATCCTCAACGTCTCCATGCGGGGGTCCCACCAACCCAGCTCTTCCTGCCCTAGAACTGCTAGGTCTAGCTGAAGACTGACACCGCCCAGACTCGAGGGCCCCCATCACCCTCTCCAAGCCCAGGGTAACGCTCCAGGTAGCGGGTAGGTCTATTTCCTTTTTAATAGACACGGGGCCTACCTTCTCTGTACTGCCAAGCCATCCAGGGCCTTTAACTCCTTTCCAGACCTTGATTATGGGTATCGATGGTCGCCCCACCTTCCCTCTTTGCACAGAGCCGCTCCTCTGCATCTTAGATTCCCTCCCATTCACTCACTCATTCCTGGTCATTCCCTCATGCCCTGTTCCCCTCCTCAGTCGCGATATCCTTCCACATCTTAAAGCTGTTGTTCAACTTTCCACTGGTCCCTCTGCCCACCTCCTCCTGCCCCTGATTGCTCAGGAATTCACCCCTCCGCCAGCCCCTCCATTAACACCAGACCAAGTCAACCCCACAGTTTGGGACACCTCCACTCCCACTATCACCAAGCACCACCCTCCTGTGCTAATATGGCTCAAAGACGCTACCCATTTTCCATTCCGTCCGCAGTTTCCCATATCAGAAACCCACAGGCGAGGACTCAAGCCCATCATCACCCACCTCCTTAACCAAGGTCTCCTCATCCCCACTGACTCTCCCTGTAACACCCCCATCCTGCCAGTCCAGAAAGCCTCTGGAGACTACAGGCTGGTCCAGGATCTCTGCCTTATTAACGAGGCTGTAATTCCTATCCAGCCCATTGTCCCCAATCCGTATACCCTCCTTTCCCATGTTCCCGCTAACACCTCTCACTTTACTGTCCTAGACTTAAAAGATGCCCTTTTTACCATCCCCCTGCATTCAGAGTCTTACTTTTTGTTTGCTTTCAGTTGGACAGGCCTCGACACACATATCTCTCAACAAGTGACTGGGACTGTACATCCTCAAGAGGTCCAAAACAGCCCTCACCTCTTTGGTCAGGCTCTGGCTCGCGATCTAGCCAATTGCCCCTTAACTCCCAGTGTCCTGCTCCAATATGTTGACGACCTCCTCCTCTGCAGCCCCTCGCTCAAACTTTCACGCAAACATATCGCCACTCTCCTCAGTTTCCTCGGCAGTCGCGGATATAGGGCCCCCTCTGCCAAAGCCCAGCTCTCTACCCCTACTGTCATCTACCTCGGCATCCACCTCACACCCACCTCAAAAAAGCTTACTAAACTGACTGCATCCAGGCCCTTCACAACCTCACTCCCCCTGAGATGGCAGATAAGATCCTCTCCTTCCTGGGCCTGGTGGGTTTCTTCCATCACTGGATCCCCAGTTTTGCTCTCCTTGCTAAGCCCTTATATCAAGCCGCTAAAGATACTCCAATGGGGCCCCTCACTTCCCCCTCCATTGTCTGTCAAGCCTTTGATACCCTTAGCAACACCCTTATCTCCTCTCCTCCTCTTTCTTTGCCTAATCCAGACAAACCCTTTCACCTGTTTACAGACGAGAAATGAGGTATTTCCACAGAAGTCCTGGCCCAACCCTTAGGGCCCACCTACCAGCCGGTCGCCTACCTCTCCAGACAGCTAGATTCAACAGTTAGAGGGTGGCAACCCTGCCTCTGGGCTCTGGCAGTAGCCTCAAAACTAACAAAAGAATCTCTCAAACTGACGCTCTCTCAGCCCCTATCTGTCTTTTCTACCCACTGACTCCAAGATTTACTAACACACCCCTCTTTCTCCCTGCTGGGACCCTTTCACATCCAGAAATTTCACCTCCTATTCACTGAAAACCCCCTTATTACCCTACACCCTTCTCCTTACTTCAACAAAAATCTCCTCTCCCCTCCATTCATGTCCAGAGCTGGTAGAAGAGCTTTCCACTCCATGAAAAGATCTCCTAGATTGTCCGCTCCCAGCTTCTGATCTCACTTTGTTCGTAGACGGCAGCTCAATCTTAGACTCGTCAGGCAGATGCCAGGCTGCATACGCGGTGGTCTCACACTCTAACACACTTGAGGCTAACCATCTTCCTGAAGGCACTACCTCGAACTACCAATCCTCAGAGGTCCAAAACAGCCCTCACCTCTTTGGTCAGGCTCTGGCTCGCGATCTAGCCAATTGCCCCTTAACTCCCAGTGTCCTGCTCCAATATGTTGACGACCTCCTCCTCTGCAGCCCCTCGCTCAAACTTTCACGCAAACATATCGCCACTCTCCTCAGTTTCCTCGGCAGTCGCGGATATAGGGCCCCCTCTGCCAAAGCCCAGCTCTCTACCCCTACTGTCATCTACCTCGGCATCCACCTCACACCCACCTCAAAAAAGCTTACTAAACTGACTGCATCCAGGCCCTTCACAACCTCACTCCCCCTGAGATGGCAGATAAGATCCTCTCCTTCCTGGGCCTGGTGGGTTTCTTCCATCACTGGATCCCCAGTTTTGCTCTCCTTGCTAAGCCCTTATATCAAGCCGCTAAAGATACTCCAATGGGGCCCCTCACTTCCCCCTCCATTGTCTGTCAAGCCTTTGATACCCTTAGCAACACCCTTATCTCCTCTCCTCCTCTTTCTTTGCCTAATCCAGACAAACCCTTTCACCTGTTTACAGACGAGAAATGAGGTATTTCCACAGAAGTCCTGGCCCAACCCTTAGGGCCCACCTACCAGCCGGTCGCCTACCTCTCCAGACAGCTAGATTCAACAGTTAGAGGGTGGCAACCCTGCCTCTGGGCTCTGGCAGTAGCCTCAAAACTAACAAAAGAATCTCTCAAACTGACGCTCTCTCAGCCCCTATCTGTCTTTTCTACCCACTGACTCCAAGATTTACTAACACACCCCTCTTTCTCCCTGCTGGGACCCTTTCACATCCAGAAATTTCACCTCCTATTCACTGAAAACCCCCTTATTACCCTACACCCTTCTCCTTACTTCAACAAAAATCTCCTCTCCCCTCCATTCATGTCCAGAGCTGGTAGAAGAGCTTTCCACTCCATGAAAAGATCTCCTAGATTGTCCGCTCCCAGCTTCTGATCTCACTTTGTTCGTAGACGGCAGCTCAATCTTAGACTCGTCAGGCAGATGCCAGGCTGCATACGCGGTGGTCTCACACTCTAACACACTTGAGGCTAACCATCTTCCTGAAGGCACTACCTCTCAAAGGGCTGAACTCATTGCCCTTACCCATGCACTACACCTAGCACAAAACAAGTCTGCTTACATTTACACTGACTCCAAATACGCATTTCTCATCACACACTGTCACGCAGCGATTTGGAAAGAGTGGGGATTTCCCACCACCAAGGGCTCACCCATCATAAATGCCTCTCTCATACTCAAATCATTAAAGGCCCTCCAGCTCCCTTCTAAAGTGGCCATTATACATTGCAAGGGCCACCAATCCTCAGATGACCCTGTTGCCCGCGGCAATGCTAGAGTAGATTCTGTTGCTTGGAGCCTCACTCTCGGTACCCCCACCTCACCCTCCATCCTGTTCCTCACCCCCTCTGAGCCTCCTCTTTATACCCAAACTTAGCAAGACGCTCTTATCACCAAAGGGGGAAAACTCTCTAAAGAAGAATGGATCCTCATTCAAGACTACATTGCTTTACCAACGACCCAGGCACTAGACATTCTTACACAAGTGCACCAGACATTGCACATTGGGCCACGGGCATTATTTTGCTTCCTTGAGCCCCTTTTTTACCATTCTAATCTCAGAGATCTTATCAATCAGGTACATTCTGCCCACTCTATCTGCTCTACTGTCTCATCTCGAGGGGGATTACATCCCAGACCAGCCACCCACCAGATGAGAGGTCACTTTCCCAGTGAAGATTGGCAAGTTGACTTTACTCATATGCTCCTTTGCAAGCTGTCTTCTTACTATGGTAGATACATTTTCAGGATGGGTCGAGGCCTTCCTCACAGCACATGAGACGGCTAACACCATGGCCTCTGTTCTGTTAGAACATATCATCCCCTGAATTGGCCTCCCTAACTCCATTCAGTCATATAATGGGCCAGCATTCATTGCCCAGGTAGTCCAACATGTTTCATCGGTTCTTAATATTTCCTGGAAACTTCATGTTCCTTACCGACCCAGTCGTCAGGTAAGGTAGAAAGAGCCAACAGTCTAATAAAAGACCGTCTAACCAAATTGACCCTCAAAGTTCGCCTCTCCTGGCCTGAACTCCTCCTCTTAGCCCTAACGAGAATTCGAGCAACCCCACGGGCCCCAACCTTTCTGTCCTTTTGAGCTACTCTATGGGAGACCCTTCCTCATTAATAACAACCTTCCTGTTAACCCTCCCACTTTGCATCCTACCTCCCTTATCTGTCATTAATCAGAAACCTCCTATGAGAACATGCAGATCGATACCTTCCTAAGCGTGGTGAGAATGACCTCACAACCACCACCTCTTTACAGCGTGGAGACAGCGTCCTTCTCAAGACTCTCCGCCCACAGTCCCTGGAGCCACGGCGGACTGAACCTCACCTGGTAATTCTTACCACTCCTACGGCAGCTAAGCTCCTGGGAGATCCCAACTGGCATCACATTTCCCACCTCAAGTGGGTCCCTAGTCAAACAGATCAGTTCTCAGCCGAACTCTTGGGGCCCACAAAGGTACACATCAGTCGCCTCCCTTCTTTGCCCCTATCAACTTAGCAAGACGCTCTTATCACCAAAGGGGGAAAACTCTCTAAAGAAGAATGGATCCTCATTCAAGACTACATTGCTTTACCAACGACCCAGGCACTAGACATTCTTACACAAGTGCACCAGACATTGCACATTGGGCCACGGGCATTATTTTGCTTCCTTGAGCCCCTTTTTTACCATTCTAATCTCAGAGATCTTATCAATCAGGTACATTCTGCCCACTCTATCTGCTCTACTGTCTCATCTCGAGGGGGATTACATCCCAGACCAGCCACCCACCAGATGAGAGGTCACTTTCCCAGTGAAGATTGGCAAGTTGACTTTACTCATATGCTCCTTTGCAAGCTGTCTTCTTACTATGGTAGATACATTTTCAGGATGGGTCGAGGCCTTCCTCACAGCACATGAGACGGCTAACACCATGGCCTCTGTTCTGTTAGAACATATCATCCCCTGAATTGGCCTCCCTAACTCCATTCAGTCATATAATGGGCCAGCATTCATTGCCCAGGTAGTCCAACATGTTTCATCGGTTCTTAATATTTCCTGGAAACTTCATGTTCCTTACCGACCCAGTCGTCAGGTAAGGTAGAAAGAGCCAACAGTCTAATAAAAGACCGTCTAACCAAATTGACCCTCAAAGTTCGCCTCTCCTGGCCTGAACTCCTCCTCTTAGCCCTAACGAGAATTCGAGCAACCCCACGGGCCCCAACCTTTCTGTCCTTTTGAGCTACTCTATGGGAGACCCTTCCTCATTAATAACAACCTTCCTGTTAACCCTCCCCACTTTGCATCCTACCTCCCTTATCTGTCATTAATCAGAAACCTCCTATGAGAACATGCAGATCGATACCTTCCTAAGCGTGGTGAGAATGACCTCACAACCACCACCTCTTTACAGCGTGGAGACAGCGTCCTTCTCAAGACTCTCCGCCCACAGTCCCTGGAGCCACGGCGGACTGAACCTCACCTGGTAATTCTTACCACTCCTACGGCAGCTAAGCTCCTGGGAGATCCCAACTGGCATCACATTTCCCACCTCAAGTGGGTCCCTAGTCAAACAGATCAGTTCTCAGCCGAACTCTTGGGGCCCACAAAGGTACACATCAGTCGCCTCCCTTCTTTGCCCCGTAACCCGCAGGACCAGAGCCCAGTTAGCTTGTCCAGTAGATGGACTTCTGGCTCTTTTTATTTATTCATTTATTTTTCTCTCTGGCTCTTTTTATACATTCCCCTCGCTTTGATCTTCTCTGCCGAACTCGCTGCTACAGCACCCCCTGACTGGAATATTACAGAACAAGTCCTCATTGCTTTACTCAATTTTGGAATAGATACATTATTCTATATTCTTTTAGCTATCAGGGACTTATAGGCATTAAGACTAGGGCCTGTATTCCTCTGAGACCTATTTCCTCCTAATTCTCCTTCCTCAAGGCTCATTGCTCTCTGATTTTCTAATGTCCCTCGATCTTACAAGTTTACAATTTCTTCAGACCCTCTTCGAAGATAGTTGACTTATTATTTCCATTACTCCTACTTTCGATAATATATTAGAATTAATTGAACAATTGTGGCTACATGGAACCTTTTTTAATTTTACACCTGAACAAATCGAATTTTTCACGATAGTTCTCCACTTTATAATTATTTCACCTAACAATGTACCTGGTCCTGACCATTCTCCTGCTCTCTCTTCTGATCAGCCCCACCCCCATTAATCCCTCTGTCTGGCGATTTTACATAGAAGAAATTTACCAAGGCCAGTCCCAGGTTTTGGCCATTGGGGACTGTGAATTGACTGGATGCCAAAAACCCATTTCCATTTCCATTCCTCCCAGCTCAGTCCGCTCAATAAATCAAAATACTGATACAGATGTTTCTATATGCTTTCTGTATGATCAAGAAAGGAGCTCCTGCCATATACAGCCAGAGACATATGGAGGGGTTGTCCTGAGGCTGAATTAGGAAGTGGATTTTGTTAACGAGACCTCCTACCGCGTGGAGACAGCGTCCTTCTCAAGACTCTCCGCCCACAGTCCCTGGAGCCACGGCGGACTGAACCTCACCTGGTAATTCTTACCACTCCTACGGCAGCTAAGCTCCTGGGAGATCCCAACTGGCATCACATTTCCCACCTCAAGTGGGTCCCTAGTCAAACAGATCAGTTCTCAGCCGAACTCTTGGGGCCCACAAAGGTACACATCAGTCGCCTCCCTTCTTTGCCCCGTAACCGCAGGACCAGAGCCCAGTTAGCTTGTCCAGTAGATGGACTTCTGGCTCTTTTATTTATTCATTTATTTTCTCTCTGGCTCTTTTTATACATTCCCCTCGCTTTGATCTTCTCTGCCGAACTCGCTGCTACAGCACCCCCTGACTGGAATATTACAGAACAAGTCCTCATTGCTTTACTCAATTTTGGAATAGATACATTATTCTATATTCTTTAGCTATCAGGGACTTATAGGCATTAAGACTAGGGCCTGTATTCCTCTGAGACCTATTTCCTCCTAATTCTCCTTCCTCAAGGCTCATTGCTCTCTGATTTTCTAATGTCCCTCGATCTTACAAGTTTACAATTTCTTCAGACCCTCTTCGAAGATAGTTGACTTATTATTTCCATTACTCCTACTTTCGATAATATATTAGAATTAATTGAACAATTGTGGCTACATGGAACCTTTTTTAATTTTACACCTGAACAAATCGAATTTTTCACGATAGTTCTCCACTTTATAATTATTTCACCTAACAATGTACCTGGTCCTGACCATTCTCCTGCTCTCTCTTCTGATCAGCCCCACCCCCATTAATCCCTCTGTCTGGCGATTTTACATAGAAGAAATTTACCAAGGCCAGTCCCAGGTTTTGGCCATTGGGGACTGTGAATTGACTGGATGCCAAAAACCCATTTCCATTTCCATTCCTCCCAGCTCAGTCCGCTCAATAAATCAAAATACTGATACAGATGTTTCTATATGCTTTCTGTATGATCAAGAAAGGAGCTCCTGCCATATACAGCCAGAGACATATGGAGGGGTTGTCCTGAGGCTGAATTAGGAAGTGGATTTTGTAACAGACACCCACTTAATACCATACCAGTAGGACCCTGGCCTTTTACCGTCTTTTCATTTGCCTCTAATTCTCTGGGCTATTGGAACATTCTATTCCAAGACCCCTGGGATTCCCACTGGGAACAGGGACAATGGGGAAAACTTTCTTGAGGAGTTCAGGCCACCCCTGAGGCCACAATAAAAATTTATAGAAAATATGAAAAAAAAAAAACTACACCCTTTACCTAAATTAACACAAACAATAAGTCAAGTCGAACCCAATTTAAACCAAAACATAAGATTTCTGAAGCATTTACATGGTTAAAAATAATTAAACAAGAGGTAACTATTCTTAATTTGACAGGAATGAGTCACATTTCCAATTGCTTCCTATGTGCCTCTTTAAGTCACCCTCTATTGGCCGCTGTTCCTCTCACACATTTCACTAACACCTCTGAAATCTCTAATCAACGTCAGCTGGGCCATGTCCTTCCATATTCCCCTGTTTCAATCCCAACTCAGTTATTATGTATGCTATGTCAGCCAAGACAGTCCCACTGAACCCACCTGCAGCTTCACAAGACAGGAGGATTTGACTCTCTGCACCTCTCCTGGCATTTTCTTCTGGTGCAACAAAGGCCATAGACCCCTCATCCTCTTTTCCATGCCTTCCAACCATTTTAGTCCCTCAACTTATGCTTTACGGTCAGGCTGAGTTTTCTTTGCTTTATAGGCCCTGTTCTTGCCAGAAGCAGGCCATATTTCTCCCTGTTCTTTCTGGAATCTCTCTTACCACATCCTTGGCTGCTGTCGGACTCGGAACTGGTGCCCTGGGACACAGCATCTCCACATACCAAACACTCGAAGAAAAACTCCAGCTGGCAGCTGAAGCTTCAGCAACCTCCATGATGTCACTCCAGAGACAAATCACCTCCCTCGCAGGAGTGGCCCTCCAGAATCGCCAAGCCTTAGATCTGCTGACAGAGGACAAAGGAGGGACTGGCCTCTTCCTGCACGAGAAATGCTGTTACTACATCAACGAGTTAGGGCTAGCAGAAGAAAACGTAAATGTCCTCACTGGCCTGGCAGATGAACTCTACTCCAGGGGACAGCCACCACCCCCTTTCACAGAATGGTGGCAGTCCCCACTAATGGCCTGGATGGCCCCTTTATTGGGGCCACTCATGCTCATAATATTGTTACTATGCTTACCCCATGTTTTCTCAGGTTCCTACGAAACCGCATACAAGAAATCTCCCAAGTGGCTGTAAACCAGATGCTTCTCTGTCCCTACTCCTGGCCGCCTACTGGCCCATCGACTCCAGAACAGCCTTAGCCCCCACGACGCTCTTTCTCAGCAGGAAGCAGACAGATAAGACTCGGCATTCTATTACACCAAAAAGGCTGGAATGTTGGGTCGATGGGACAGTGGGCTAACTTTGCTGGTTGCAGAAGGCCAGAGATAAGAAACCCCCTCCTTGGGACATCTGCAGGGCCGGCGATAAGAAACCCCTCCCCGGGCTTCCCCTGGTGGTCCAGTGGGTAAGGACACCGCCTTGCAGTGCAAGGGGTGCCGGTTCGATCCCTGGCCTGGGATGATCCCACGTGTGGCGGAGCGGCTGGACCGATGTGTCCAATTACCGAGCCGGAGCTCTGGAGTGCATGCACCCAGAGCCGGTGCTCTGCGACGACAGACGCCACCGCGATGGGAGGCCCGCAGGAGCCAAAGAACAAAGACAGATGAAAACAGAGAAATGAAAGACCAATAGAAGTGGCCCGCCCGCTCCCCTCCCTCCCCAACCCGACCCCCGACCAAAATAAATAAATAAATAAATCTTTAAGAAACCCCTCCCCGCTTACTGCCCATGAAAACTGCCCACGAAAATTTTCCACTGCCAGGCTATAAAAACCTCCCCACGCCATCCATGGGCACAAATTCACTGGCCCTGCCTCTTGGGACCACGTGAATCTCACCCAGGAGTATTGTCCCAATAAACGACCTGAGTTTGCTTTGCTCTAACCTGGTCCAGCTCATCCTTGATGTGCGAAATATCTTTCAGTCTGCGTGTGTGATGTTAGTCTCAGCATTTTGATAGTTACACTCTTGGCTAGGAACCCCTGAAACATTAGCTCAGGGCCTGTATTACTGTGGCAGCCCCCACAGCCACCTCTCTGAACTGAGACAATGTCCCTAGTCTCACCCTTGTGAGTCTTACGATCACTGCAGGATGCTCTTCAGCAAAAATCCTCAGGTAACTTTATTTTTGTCTAGTTTGTTGTTTGTATGAGATGTCTTATTCAGGTGCTTCTGGTGGTTCATGCTAGATTGGGCCACTCATGCTCATAATATTGTTACTATGCTTACCCCATGTTTTCTCAGGTTCCTCGAAACCGCATACAAGAAATCTCCCAAGTGGCTGTAAACCAGATGCTTCTCTGTCCCTACTCCTGGCCGCCTACTGGCCCATCGACTCCAGAACAGCCTTAGCCCCCACGACGCTCTTTCTCAGCAGGAAGCAGACAGATAAGACTCGGCATTCTATTACACCAAAAAGGCTGGAATGTTGGGTCGATGGGACAGTGGGCTAACTTTGCTGGTTGCAGAAGGCCAGAGATAAGAAACCCCCTCCTTGGGACATCTGCAGGGCCGGCGATAAGAAACCCCTCCCCGGGCTTCCCCTGGTGGTCCAGTGGGTAAGGACACCGCCTTGCAGTGCAAGGGGTGCCGGTTCGATCCCTGGCCTGGGATGATCCCACGTGTGGCGGAGCGGCTGGACCGATGTGTCCAATTACCGAGCCGGAGCTCTGGAGTGCATGCACCCAGAGCCGGTGCTCTGCGACGACAGACGCCACCGCGATGGGAGGCCCGCAGGAGCCAAAGAACAAAGACAGATGAAAACAGAGAAATGAAAGACCAATAGAAGTGGCCCGCCCCCCCCCCTCCCCAACCCGACCCCCGACCAAAATAAATAAATAAATAAATCTTTAAGAAACCCCTCCCCGCTTACTGCCCATGAAAACTGCCCACGAAAATTTTCCACTGCCAGGCTATAAAAACCTCCCCACGCCATCCATGGGCACAAATTCACTGGCCCTGCCTCTTGGGACCACGTGAATCTCACCCAGGAGTATTGTCCCAATAAACGACCTGAGTTTGCTTTGCTCTAACCTGGTCCAGCTCATCCTTGATGTGCGAAATATCTTTCAGTCTGCGTGTGTGATGTTAGTCTCAGCATTTTGATAGTTACACTCTTGGCTAGGAACCCCTGAAACATTAGCTCAGGGCCTGTATTACTGTGGCAGCCCCCACAGCCACCTCTCTGAACTGAGACAATGTCCCTAGTCTCACCCTTGTGAGTCTTACGATCACTGCAGGATGCTCTTCAGCAAAAATCCTCAGGTAACTTTATTTTTGTCTAGTTTGTTGTTTGTATGAGATGTCTTATTCAGGGTGCTTCTGGTGGTTGCGCGATGCTAGGACTTGCATGCAAGTGCTTTGCCTTTTGGGGAGTTCTCACTGTTTAACGCTCTCTAGTGTTAGGCATTCTCTGGTGTCAGGTCTTGGAGTCCAGGTCTTTGTTGATGGGTGGAGCTAAGTTCCCTCCCTGCAGTTTGAGGCCAAAGTATGGTAGGAGTAATGGCGACTCTCCCACAAAGGATCTATTCCTGCATGCTCTATCAGAAGCAGTGCCGCAGTGTCCCTGACCCTGCTGCAGGCCACCGTCGACCCCCGCCACTGCCGGAGACCTCAGAGGTGAGTTTGACTCAGTCTCACATGGGGTCACTGTTCCTGTCTCCCGGATCCCAGAGGGTACAGAGTTCCCAGTCCAGCAGCTCTATAATTGTGTTAATGATAACCTCCTTCAAGAGGAATTAAGTGCAATGCTGTCTTTCTGAGGACTGCTCTAGGGCACTTCTAATTCAAGGAGGCACTTAGATCCTCAAAAGCAGGCCTGGCTCAGTCTCTTGTGGGGGTCGCTGCTCCTTTCCTGGGGCCTGGTGTATAATAGGTTTTGTGTACAGTCTCTCTGGCGGGTTTGAGGTCTGGTTTTTAAAAGCATGATTGTGCCCCTCCTACCACCCTGTTGCAGCTTCTCCTTTGCTCTTGGATGCGGAGTGTCTTTTTGTGGTCCGATCCAACCTCCTCCTGTCGACTGTTTTTTAGCAGCTAGTTGCAATTCTGACATTTTCGCAGGAGCAGATGAGCGCACGACCTACTATTCTGCCATCTTAGCTCCACTAGCACCCTTGGGGAGCTTTAAAGAACAAGATACATTACTAACAGCTTTTGGATGGTACCCAGCATGCACCAGGGACACAGTATAAAGTCATGGTGTGGGAGATGTGGAGAGAGACAGGAGCCGGAGAGAATCTGGGCTCGGCCTTTCTCAGGGTCCAGGATTGGGTACTTAGGTTTTTCAGGTTCACTCGGTCAAGAGGAAGAAATTTTTCCTCGGTCCTTCTGGGTTCTTCTGGCTGGTCTAAGAATTAAATTGAAATGAAACATATTAACAGCAGGAAAGTCACATAAAAAATTAATAAAAATGTATATATTGGAGATACCCAGGACAACTGGATAATCCAACAAAATGGTAGAAACCCTCATCTTAAAAATCATCTTCAGCTAGAGACAAAATAGGATGTGGTAGTTCTCACTGTTTAACGCTCGCTAGTGTTAGGCATTCTCTGGTGTCAGGTCTTGGAGTCCAGGTCTTTGTTGATGGGTGGAGCTAAGTTCCCTCCCTGCAGTTTGAGGCCAAAGTATGGTAGGAGTAATGGCGACTCTCCCACAAAGGATCTATTCCTGCATGCTCTATCAGAAGCAGTGCCGCAGTGTCCCTGACCCTGCTGCAGGCCACCGTCGACCCCCGCCACTGCCGGAGACCTCAGAGGTGAGTTTGACTCAGTCTCACATGGGGTCACTGTTCCTGTCTCCCGGATCCCAGAGGGTACAGAGTTCCCAGTCCAGCAGCTCTATAATTGTGTTAATGATAACCTCCTTCAAGAGGAATTAAGTGCAATGCTGTCTTTCTGAGGACTGCTCTAGGGCACTTCTAATTCAAGGAGGCACTTAGATCCTCAAAAGCAGGCCTGGCTCAGTCTCTTGTGGGGGTCGCTGCTCCTTTCCTGGGGCCTGGTGTATAATAGGTTTTGTGTACAGTCTCTCTGGCGGGTTTGAGGTCTGGTTTTTAAAAGCATGATTGTGCCCCTCCTACCACCCTGTTGCAGCTTCTCCTTTGCTCTTGGATGCGGAGTGTCTTTTTGTGGTCCGATCCAACCTCCTCCTGTCGACTGTTTTTTAGCAGCTAGTTGCAATTCTGACATTTTCGCAGGAGCAGATGAGCGCACGACCTACTATTCTGCCATCTTAGCTCCACTAGCACCCTTGGGGAGCTTTAAAGAACAAGATACATTACTAACAGCTTTTGGATGGTACCCAGCATGCACCAGGGACACAGTATAAAGTCATGGTGTGGGAGATGTGGAGAGAGACAGGAGCCGGAGAGAATCTGGGCTCGGCCTTTCTCAGGGTCCAGGATTGGGTACTTAGGTTTTTCAGGTTCACTCGGTCAAGAGGAAGAAATTTTTCCTCGGTCCTTCTGGGTTCTTCTGGCTGGTCTAAGAATTAAATTGAAATGAAACATATTAACAGCAGGAAAGTCACATAAAAAATTAATAAAAATGTATATATTGGAGATACCCAGGACAACTGGATAATCCAACAAAATGGTAGAAACCCTCATCTTAAAAATCATCTTCAGCTAGAGACAAAATAGGATGTGGTAGGTAGTGGTTTGGGACTTAAAGAGGAGGAAGGCTATTTGCACAAATAAGGAAAAGGAAATGTTTGGTAAGTACATGCTTGCTACATCATGCAGAGGGGACAGAGAGGAAGTCAAGCAAGTTCTGTGCTAGGTTCTTCCCTGTCTACATGCCCAGCTCATACCACAGTTATCTGTGGTGATGGCCCCCCCCCGAAACAGGTCCTGTATCTGTCTGTATTCTTTAAACAGTTACAAGGAGGCTCAAAGGATCTTTCTGAGTCTTCTGGGCTTTGACTTTTTTTCAGCTCAAAATAATCTGCATGCTAAGGAAACATTTTAGAGTGGCAAATTTTACTCCTCTGCAGTCCTACTTCTGAAACTTCTCTTAAGAAGTTTCATAGTCCAGAAGGTAAATTGATGGATTGCTTTATGTCTCATTGAACCAATACCTTTGTCCTGATAATAGATCAGTTAAGTTACTCACTTTGGAAAGAGGAGATGCAGGTGGCTCTCAAAGTCGAAGATTTCTTGAGGTTAGGGTTGAAGAATCTTTGCAGTTTGAAATGTCTCTGAGGATGTCATTTGGTTTTCAGGTAAATTTTCTCAGTGGCTTATACAGCAATGAGCAAAAGATTGTCTAAACATGGGCTATTGTGGTAATCTCTCTTAAATTTATATCAAGTTGTTCACTTTTAGTTCACAGAATTTCAGGAAAAGGACAGTTTTAGTTCTCAATGATTCTAAGCCAAAAGTGGGAGAAAAGCCGACACAGTAGGAAAATTATAATGAAACATCTGAGGAAACTAGGAGAATTCATGATCTATTCCAGCTAACAAGCAGAAAAGCAAACCCTTGAAGAGAACTAATAGAACTAGAATCTAATATCCATAACTGCCCATTAAAGTTCTACTGAAACATTTTTTTCTCTAAAATCACCTTCATTTCTTTTTTTTTTTTTTAAAGATTTATTTATTTATTTTGGGTGGGGGTCGGCTTGGGGAGGGAGGGGAGCAGGCTGGCCACTTCTGTTGGTCTTTCATTTCTCCATTTTCATCCGTCTTTGTTCTTTGGCTCCTGTGGGCCTCCCATCGCGGTGGCGTCTGTCGTCGCAGAGCACCGGCTCTGGGCGCATGCGCTCCAGAGCTCCGGCTCAGTAATTGGACACATCAGTCCAGCCGCTCCGCGGCACGTGGGATCTTCCCAGGCCAGGGATCGAACTGGCGCCTCTTGCACTGCAAGGCAGTGTCCTTACCCACTGGACCACCAGGGGAAGCCCTAAAATCACCTTCATTTCTAACAAAGATAGTTGAATAAAGACTAATTTGAAAAATAAGCTTAGTTTTATTAAACCTGGCCTGATTACACTTATATATGTCCAGAAAGACTGATGATTGATCAGAAAGGTTCTTTTAAATTTGCTTTGCTAGAACTTTTCACAAGGAATTCTTTGAAAGCATGAAGGAAACATTTTAGAGTGGCAAATTTTACTCCTCTGCAGTCCTACTTCTGAAACTTCTCTTAAGAAGTTTCATAGTCCAGAAGGTAAATTGATGGATTGCTTTATGTCTCATTGAACCAATACCTTTGTCCTGATAATAGATCAGTTAAGTTACTCACTTTGGAAAGAGGAGATGCAGGTGGCTCTCAAAGTCGAAGATTTCTTGAGGTTAGGGTTGAAGAATCTTTGCAGTTTGAAATGTCTCTGAGGATGTCATTTGGTTTTCAGGTAAATTTTCTCAGTGGCTTATACAGCAATGAGCAAAAGATTGTCTAAACATGGGCTATTGTGGTAATCTCTCTTAAATTTATATCAAGTTGTTCACTTTTAGTTCACAGAATTTCAGGAAAAGGACAGTTTTAGTTCTCAATGATTCTAAGCCAAAAGTGGGAGAAAAGCCGACACAGTAGGAAAATTATAATGAAACATCTGAGGAAACTAGGAGAATTCATGATCTATTCCAGCTAACAAGCAGAAAAGCAAACCCTTGAAGAGAACTAATAGAACTAGAATCTAATATCCATAACTGCCCATTAAAGTTCTACTGAAACATTTTTTTCTCTAAAATCACCTTCATTTCTTTTTTTTTTTTTTAAAGATTTATTTATTTATTTTGGGTGGGGGTCGGCTTGGGGAGGGAGGGGAGCAGGCTGGCCACTTCTGTTGGTCTTTCATTTCTCCATTTTCATCCGTCTTTGTTCTTTGGCTCCTGTGGGCCTCCCATCGCGGTGGCGTCTGTCGTCGCAGAGCACCGGCTCTGGGCGCATGCGCTCCAGAGCTCCGGCTCGGTGATTGGACACATCAGTCCAGCCGCTCCGCGGCACGTGGGATCTTCCCAGGCCAGGGATCGAACTGGCGCCTCTTGCACTGCAAGGCAGTGTCCTTACCCACTGGACCACCAGGGGAAGCCCTAAAATCACCTTCATTTCTAACAAAGATAGTTGAATAAAGACTAATTTGAAAAATAAGCTTAGTTTTATTAAACCTGGCCTGATTACACTTATATATGTCCAGAAAGACTGATGATTGATCAGAAAGGTTCTTTTAAATTTGCTTTGCTAGAACTTTTCACAAGGAATTCCAAAGTAAAATTTTATGAAGCAACCTAGATGTCCATCGACGAACGACTGGATAAAGAAGCTCTGGTACATATATACGATGCAGTACTTCTCAGCCACAAAAAGAAATACAGAAGATTCAGTCCTAATGAGATGGATGAGTCTAGAACCTATTATACAAAGTGAAGTAAGTCAAAAAGAGAAGGATAGGTATAATATACTATACTAACACATATATATGAAATCCAGTAAGATCGTACTGATAAATACACATGCAAAGCACTGATGGAAAAACAGGCATAGAGAACAGACTTATGGACATTGGGGAGAGGGAAGAGTGGGTGAGAGATATGGGAAGAGTAACATGGAGCCCTATACTAGCACATGTAAAAGAGATACCTATGGTCAATGCGCTGTGGGTTAAAGGATCTCACATGGGGGTTATCAGTGGGATGGGGGCATGGGATATACATATGATTAATCTGGGATTATACATATCCGCAAACAACAAAACTCTGTAAAAGCAAAAAAGCAAAATAAAAGAAAATGGCAAAAAAAAAAAAAAAAATTTATGAGCCTCTGCAGACCACAAAGCCTTGAAGCCACACTAAGGACTTGCCTCTACTGCTTACACACACACACACACACACACACACACACACATACACACACACATATGTAATACATATAGGTGAATTCCTCTCTTCTTGAGGTCCCCCAAAATATCCTAAGATTCTGGTGTCTTCCAGGAAGTGCCCTTCCTTACTCAGTTAGTAAGCCTACTGGGAACCCGCTAACAGGATACTTACTAGTGCTCTGCTCAGCCATAATTGACTCTTTGTCACTCCATGGACTGCAGCCTGTCAGGCTCCTCTGTCTTTGGAATTGTTCAGGCAAGAATACTGGAGCTAGTTGCCATTTTACTACTTGGAGGGATCTTCCTGACCCAGGGATCAAACCCTCATTTCTTGCATCTCCTGTGTTAGCAGGCAGATTCATTACTACTGTGCCACCTGGGAAGCCCTGTTAACAGGATATCAGGCTGGATTTCCAAGGGATTTTATGGCTCCCTAAGGTTAACTTTCATTCCTTCAAGCCGTCTGATGATACCGAATTCTATGCACATTTTCAAATATGACATTCTAGTCAAATCCATGTCAAGGTAGCCAAAGTTTCCAATTGGGTCCTGTTATAAGGGGAACAGATTCTTAGTGAATTTATACAAATATCTATATTGCTATGAAAATAAGAATACACACTAAAAGCTTCCAAATTCTGGAGAATTCAGATAGGGAGAAAGAAAAATGTTTCAGTCCTGTTCACAAATGTATAATCTACCAAACTGCTATAATATTGTTAGCTTAAAAGGAAAGGTTTCCGGGCTTCCCTGGTGGTCCAGTGGGTAAGGACACCGCCTTGCAGTGCAAGGGGTGCGAGTTCGATCTCTGACCTGGGAAGATCCCATGTGCCGCAGAGTGGCTGGATTGATGTGTCCAATTACTGAGCCGGAGCTCTGGAGTGCGTGCACCAGGAGCCGGTGCTCTGCGACAACAGAGGCCACTGTGATGGGAGGCCCACACAGGCCAAAGAACAAAAGATGGATGAAAATAGATAAATGAAAGACCAATAGAAGTTGCCCGCCCGCCCTCCTCTCTCCCCAACCGGCTCCCCCTCCCAAATAAATTAAAAAATAAATAAATAAATAAAAGGAAAGGTTTCCTTATATCTGCAAAAGACAGATTAAAATGCCAATAGGAGTTCAGATAAAAATTCATAAAAATTATCATCATATTTATCAGTTTATTCAGTTTGGTGCAATTAATTCTCATTGAGCTTGATCTCTCCCGTTTTTTGAAGTCATTAGGTTTTCCATTAGAGTTCTATAATTTCTTACTTAGTTCAGTGTATGATTTGAAAGTTATCAAGAAACCTGTATTTGTCAAAAAATCCTTTCTATAAATCTTCTTGAAGATGAGAGCATAAGAGTAAAAGAGTATTTTATCTATAAATGACAAAATACTTAAAATGGCATGGTTAAAGATCTTATTATCATTCCAATTATAAGGAAAATTAGTTATTTCTGTGACATACAACATTTTAAAATAATAACTAGATTCTTACTCACGTTCCTCTTCAAAATAAAACTTTTGCCTTTTAAAATGATAGCTAGAATTGTGATTCATAACATTATACCTGGAAATATCTTAGTTTCAAGAATTTTATATAATTTCTACAACATTTATATTAGAAACATTCATACAATATAACCTAAAGCTTATCATTAGTCATTTGACAATGCTTCCCATGTACTTAAACATACCAAGTAAACCTAGTAAGTTTCATGTCACTCTTTGAGATTTTTCTGGAGGCCTTCTGAAAATCTCAGTTAGCTGGAGGTGAAAAAGACTTTATCCAGAATTTGATTTGTGGACACTTGTCAAAGATATCAAAATGTTTATGGCAAAGATATCAAAAGGTTTTAAAACACTCATCCAAAATAGTATCGTATGTCACTGTGACAGAATATTTATTCACTTAAACAAAGTGACAATAAAATACTTCAAAGGCAAATACAGAAAATTACAACAAACTACTTAAAAGGTAAAGAAACTTTGCAGTTTTTGCCAAACAAATCAATACTGCAAGTAAACTTTGTCCTCTTAACAAAAAGGGAAAATAAAATTCTAGTCTTGCGGTAGTTTGATGGGTTTCACTTTGTTTGTGTGGTTTTGGTCATACTGCGTGGCTTTCATGACCTTAGTCCCCCGACCAGGGGCACTTTCAGTGGAAGCAGAGTCCTAACCCCTGGACTGCCAGGGAGTTACCAGCTAAAGTTTAGTTTTAGTATTAAAATTCACTCATGCAATTAAATTAAATCAATACTTCTTTTCTCAGGGTTTCTTTTCCATAAGCCTCTCTTTCATATATTCAAATTTTGTTCTAAGCTTTCCCGTCCTCTCTCCCTTTTATGGGGGGGAGAGGGGGCACTTCTATTGGTCTTTCATTTATCTATCTTCATCTGTCTTTGTTATTTGGCCTGTGTGGACCTCCCATCACAGTGACCTCTGTCACTGCAGAGCGCCGGCTCTGGGCGCATGCACTCCAGAGCTCCGGCTTGGTAGTTGGACTCATCGGTTCAGCCCCTCCGCGGCACGTGGGATCGTCCCAGGCCAGGGATCAAACTGGCGCCCCTTGCACTGCAAGACAGTGTCCTTACCCACTGGACCACCAGGGAAGCCCCTCTCCCCCTTTTTTAAACTTCTTTTTAGGACAAAATTACTTGTTTTCCCTTTAGCAAAATGCATTTCTATTCCTTGTACATTATTTTGGTTGGCAAACTCGTAAATGCATTTTGTAATTTCTAGAGACATACATTTCCTTATAAACATTTATTTATTTATTTTGGGGGGGATGGAGTGGGGAGGGAGCGGGGCGGGCGGGCCACTTCTATTGGTCTTTCATTACTCCATTTTCATCCGTCTTTGCTCTTTGGCCCGTGTGGGCCTCCCATCGCGGTGGCCTCCGTTGTCGCAGAGCACCGGCTCTGGGCGCATGCGCTCCAGAGCTCCGGCTTGGTAATTGGACACATTGGTCCAGCCGCTCCGCCACACGTGGGTTCTTCCCAGGCCAGGGATCGAACCGGCGCCCCTTGCACTGCAAAGCGGTGTCCTTACCCACTGGACCACCCTGGAAGTCCCATACATTTCCTTATAACATAATTTTTTTCAATCTGGTACATGATGTTTCTAACAAGTCTAAACATATTTAGTTCTGCTATAATAAAAATACAAAAATAAGTAAGCTTAGACTTTAGCAATTAATATTTCAGTACTTTATCAGTTTTGAAAATGAATTAGACATTCAATGAATTTTCATCATTCAATTTTACTTACAACAAAACTGTACAGTTTTAAGTTACCAAATGATTTTGGAAGATACTTTAAGGCTTTATCTCACTTTCTTTTATGTAAGTCACTTGTTACCCCAAATTGTTTTTAGATCACCTTTAAGAACTTCAGGGGACGATTCAGTCCCTGGAGTCAGGAAGATCCCCTGGAGAAGGAAATGGCAACCTACTCCAGTATGATCCCATGGACAGAGGAGCCTGGCAGGTTGCAGTCCATGGGGTTGCAAGAGTCAGGCATGACTAAATGAAGAATCTAATCTACTAAAGTTAGAGACTGAGTCTGGTTGCTAGCCTTGGTCCCTGTGGGGAGGGGGAAGGGTCAGGCAACGTTGCAACTAAACAACAGAACAACAACACTTTCAAAATTTAAAATTGGTTGGCCCTCCTGGAAAGCAGTATGACAATTTTTATTGACAATAATATGCATATTCAGTGAAATCTGAGTTTGAGGAAACATCGGAAATACCTGAACATGCACAAACATACACACACCCATGATTACTATAGCATTGTTTGTAACAGGTGAAAGAAAATGGGTGGGGGGGGGGTGGGGAGCAAAAACATTTAAATAAAGTGTGATGGGAAATAAAAATTACGACAAATAGGCGTTTTCATTGATTATAAAAAATTGAGCCAGAAAAAGAAAAAGGAATAGAAGAAAACTGTAAAACAGTACTATCTCTATGCTCCGTTATATTTTAAGAAATCCAACCCAAGTATGTGCACACCACGTTTGGATACCTAGGCTCTTGAAGGTTCTACACCAAACTGCTATACGGCTTAATACCCGCAAAGCGTTACACGGTAAGTGCTATTATAAGAGTTGTCTTTTTTAATTTTTTTTAAGATAATGCATTCCTGCATTACTTATGTAATTTATAAGTGCAGGATATGTTTGCGACTGAATCAATAAGTCCCTGCAGCCAACCGCCTGCCAAGCCTGAGTGCGATCTATTACAAATCCTCTCACCCCAAGAGCCCAGCACGGGGTCCAGCCCTACAAGGCTCCGTTGTGGACACCTGTTGCAGGGACGAGGCTGTCGCTTCTCACCATTCCCCCCAAGGCTGACTCAGTCTTTATCAGTTTGAAAATGAATTAGACATTCAATGAATTTTCATCATTCAATTTTACTTACAACAAAACTGTACAGTTTTAAGTTACCAAATGATTTTGGAAGATACTTTAAGGCTTTATCTCACTTTCTTTTATGTAAGTCACTTGTTACCCCAAATTGTTTTTAGATC
This sequence comes from Tragulus kanchil, assembly GCA_022376925.1. Classification (NCBI taxonomy): domain Eukaryota; kingdom Metazoa; phylum Chordata; class Mammalia; order Artiodactyla; family Tragulidae; genus Tragulus; species Tragulus kanchil. The sequence goes on along the minus strand of JAIOJX010000023.1, from coordinate 155,088,023 downwards.
ACCTTTAAGAACTTCAGGGGACGATTCAGTCCCTGGAGTCAGGAAGATCCCCTGGAGAAGGAAATGGCAACCTACTCCAGTATGATCCCATGGACAGAGGAGCCTGGCAGGTTGCAGTCCATGGGGTTGCAAGAGTCAGGCATGACTAAATGAAGAATCTAATCTACTAAAGTTAGAGACTGAGTCTGGTTGCTAGCCTTGGTCCCTGTGGGGGGGGGGGGGGGGGGGGGGGGGTCAGGCAACGTTGCAACTAAACAACAGAACAACAACACTTTCAAAATTTAAAATTGGTTGGCCCTCCTGGAAAGCAGTATGACAATTTTTATTGACAATAATATGCATATTCAGTGAAATCTGAGTTTGAGGAAACATCGGAAATACCTGAACATGCACAAACATACACACACCCATGATTACTATAGCATTGTTTGTAACAGGTGAAAGAAAATGGGTGGGGGGGGGTGGGGAGCAAAAACATTTAAATAAAGTGTGATGGGAAATAAAAATTACGACAAATAGGCGTTTTCATTGATTATAAAAAATTGAGCCAGAAAAAGAAAAAGGAATAGAAGAAAACTGTAAAACAGTACTATCTCTATGCTCCGTTATATTTTAAGAAATCCAACCCAAGTATGTGCACACCACGTTTGGATACCTAGGCTCTTGAAGGTTCTACACCAAACTGCTATACGGCTTAATACCCGCAAAGCGTTACACGGTAAGTGCTATTATAAGAGTTGTCTTTTTTAATTTTTTTTAAGATAATGCATTCCTGCATTACTTATGTAATTTATAAGTGCAGGATATGTTTGCGACTGAATCAATAAGTCCCTGCAGCCAACCGCCTGCCAAGCCTGAGTGCGATCTATTACAAATCCTCTCACCCCAAGAGCCCAGCACGGGGTCCAGCCCTACAAGGCTCCGTTGTGGACACCTGTTGCAGGGACGAGGCTGTCGCTTCTCACCATTCGCCGCAGCCAATCGAGATCCTAAAGTCAGCATTTACTCTATCAGAACGCTAAACGTTCCTCAGGCTATACTGCCACCTGACGTGCAAAATGCCGGCGCTAGAAGGCGGGGCCGAGTCAAGGAAGTCCCGCCTCCCGGAAGTCCCGCCTCTCGCGCTCGAAGTCGTCACTGCGCCGCGCCGCGCAGGGCAGTGACTGCGGAACCTGCGACCGGCTTTCCGGAAGGGAGCCCCAGCGGCTGACTATGGCGACAGTCGCGGAGCAGTGGGTCCTGGTGGAGATGGTGCAGGCGCTGTACGAGGTGAGCTTTACCACTTCAAGGGCTCACGGCCGCACCCAGCCCTAGGGAAGTGGGACTTTTTGTGCGGAGTTTTGTTCTGAGGCCTGGGCGGGCCTGGCTGAGTCACGTCCGGATCCTCGGCTTCCCTTTCGGGAAAGGCTCGCCCATTGCCCAGCGGCAGGAATGCAGGGAGCTGCAGGTGGGAGCGGAACTGGAGGGGCTCGTTTTGCGCTCCAGGCAGCGCAGAGCCCCCTCCAGGTCCTGTCCGGATGCGGGAAAGAGGCTAGTCGAAAGCCAGAATTGGTAAGACGGAATGATGACAGTAGAATGGAAAATCTCCATCTGGAGAAGTCCTAGGGAAGACGGGTCCTTAGAACTGTGGAGCAGGTAATAGGGGGAACAAATTTTAGTTAAGTTGGAGTTTGTTTTTGTTGGGAGATAGCCGAATGATTTGTTGTAAAGGAAGCCTAGTGATTTAGGGGTATGAAATAGTCATTCTGTCATTCTTCCGCGTACGTCCCATTTTCTATCTTGTAAATGTAGTAAATCTTTAAAGAAAGATTAGTTAAGGTTTTATATATATATATATATATATATATATATATATATATATATGTAGTGTGTACTTTTAAAAATTATTTTTATTTTACTTTTTGCTTTTACAGAGTTTTGTTGTTTATCGATACGTATAATCCCAGATTAGTCATATGTCTGTCCTTGACCTCTCCCTCCTCCACCCTCTTCCCAGTGCCCCCATCCCACCCCCCAAGGATTTTTTTTTTTTTTTTGAAGCCAGCAATTTCAGGTCGGTAAGATACTATGTAATTTGCTTGTCGCTCTTGTAGAACGTTCCTTCGTTTGACACTGAGTGAGTTTCCCTGCCCTGCACAGCACAGCTGTCACTGTGTCCTCTGTTCTCTGAGCTGTCCAGCGCAGCGGCCACTGGCCACTTGTGGCCATTAAAGGGCTCGTGCACCTGAAGGGCAGAGTTTTTCATTTCATGTAATTTAGAATGTGTATTTAAATAATTGAATGGTGCTAGTGGCTGTAATATTGGACAGTACAGATGTGGACAGTAGGAATAAACATGGACGATAGTGAGCAAACAGGTAAAAGTCCCTGTGTGTCCCTGTGCTTGTAGAACTTCCACTCATTTAAAGTGAATCTCAGTTTTCTTTTGATAAGTTTTCTTCTGTAAGAATTTGGAAACGGAATGTAAAGTGAGCTTTGGAAGTAAATTTTTAAAAGTCGTAAATAAGTTAAGGGTCATGGGTAGTAGTATATGCAGGTGGAGTCAATTTTATGTGCAGGTTTGGAAGTGTTTAGTCATTTTTTATTTTTGTTTTCCTTTTGTTTTTGATTTAACTCCTAGGCTCCAGCTTATCATCTTATTTTAGAAGGAATTTTAATACTTTGGATAATCAGACTTCTTTTCTCCAAAACTTACAAATTACAAGAACGATCTGATCTTACAGTAGAATGGAAAACCCACGAATCAGATTAATGTGAGCAGGTAATAGGGGGAACAAATTTTAGTTAAGTTGGAGTTTGTTTTTGTTGGGAGATAGCCGAATGATTTGTTGTAAAGGAAGCCTAGTGATTTAGGGGTATGAAATAGTCATTCTGTCATTCTTCCGCGTACGTCCCATTTTCTATCTTGTAAATGTAGTAAATCTTTAAAGAAAGATTAGTTAAGGTTTTATATATATATATATATATATATATATATATATATATATGTAGTGTGTACTTTTAAAAATTATTTTTATTTTACTTTTTGCTTTTACAGAGTTTTGTTGTTTATCGATACGTATAATCCCAGATTAGTCATATGTCTGTCCTTGACCTCTCCCTCCTCCACCCTCTTCCCAGTGCCCCCATCCCACCCCCCAAGGATTTTTTTTTTTTTTTTGAAGCCAGCAATTTCAGGTCGGTAAGATACTATGTAATTTGCTTGTCGCTCTTGTAGAACGTTCCTTCGTTTGACACTGAGTGAGTTTCCCTGCCCTGCACAGCACAGCTGTCACTGTGTCCTCTGTTCTCTGAGCTGTCCAGCGCAGCGGCCACTGGCCACTTGTGGCCATTAAAGGGCTCGTGCACCTGAAGGGCAGAGTTTTTCATTTCATGTAATTTAGAATGTGTATTTAAATAATTGAATGGTGCTAGTGGCTGTAATATTGGACAGTACAGATGTGGACAGTAGGAATAAACATGGACGATAGTGAGCAAACAGGTAAAAGTCCCTGTGTGTCCCTGTGCTTGTAGAACTTCCACTCATTTAAAGTGAATCTCAGTTTTCTTTTGATAAGTTTTCTTCTGTAAGAATTTGGAAACGGAATGTAAAGTGAGCTTTGGAAGTAAATTTTTAAAAGTCGTAAATAAGTTAAGGGTCATGGGTAGTAGTATATGCAGGTGGAGTCAATTTTATGTGCAGGTTTGGAAGTGTTTAGTCATTTTTTATTTTTGTTTTCCTTTTGTTTTTGATTTAACTCCTAGGCTCCAGCTTATCATCTTATTTTAGAAGGAATTTTAATACTTTGGATAATCAGACTTCTTTTCTCCAAAACTTACAAATTACAAGAACGATCTGATCTTACACTCAAGGTAAGAAGTTGAACTTCTGTTTTGTTGTTTGGCATATGATTATAGTTACTCTATTTTTCAAAAGGATAACTGTGTATGTTAAAAATGTTTTCTGGAATGTGAGGAAAACGGGGATGGAATACCAGGGTAAATAAAACACAGGGAACTCAGGGATAAAGTGATTCCACCAAGGAGTGCCGTGTTACAGGCCTTGATGTTTCACTGGGAGTGAACAGCAGTCTGGAGGCCTCCTAGGCTCTGGAAGGGAGATACGGGCTACTGCTGGATTGCGAATGTCCACATACAGGAGAGCATGCATTGCTTGGGGAAAGCAGCACTGTTACTGCAGCCTGAAAGAAAGTTTGCCCTGAGCTCCTCGTAAAGGAAATTCAGGGTTGGAGAGAATCCCCCCATCCCACTGTTCTCCACCTTTCCATCCCACGTTGAAATTTGCTATGTTCTGTATGGAAAAGGACGCAGCGCAGGCCCATGCTGGGCAGACCTTCGGGAGCAGCGGTGTTAAGAGGACCTGAGGTGGTGCTCCCTGGGCTGTTCGCGTGGGTGCCCGGGGTCTGTGGACTCCCCTGCCTTTTGGCACAAGGGGAAACATGGAGTAGCTGTGCCCCATGTGAGAGGGGGAAAGAGCATGTCCGACTGCAGCGTAGTTGCTGTGACTGGTGGTTTCCCTGTCCAGCCCTATAGCCGTACACCAGAGGACGTAGCAAGACAGGCACGGGTAGCGATGTTGTCCCACAAAAAATGCCTAAAACGTTGGTTCACACGGCAGACGGAGTGCAGCACAGAGATGGGCCCTGCTCTTTCCTTTATCTGCCGGAGTGGTCACAGGAGAAGGCGCACGCGGACGGAGGGGCGGCAGCGTAGTGGGGGCTTCCCTGGTTTCCCGGGCTGGTTTCCCTGGCACTGTAGGGGGGTTTCCTGGTTTCCTGGGCTGGCCTGCTGTCTGGATCGTTCATTTTTATTATGTGTGGTCAGGAGGGGTGCAGTGCACCAAATGCACTTGAAGTCCAGCCGCAGCGCCTAGACCTCTCTGGCGGTATGTCCATTGTCCAGGTTTCCTGACAGCAAACAGGTCTGATGCTGCCAGAGTCTCTGGCCAGGAAGTAGCACGACCCTGTGTTGTAACTGCTTCTCTTCTGTAGGAAAAGGAAGAATTGATTGAAGAATGGCAGCCAGAGCCTCTTGTTCCTCCTGTCTCAAAAGACCATCCTGCTCTCAACTACAACATCGTTTCAGGGTAATTGGTTTTGCTAGTTGGAGGCAGATATTTGGTTTCCTGAAAGTAAATTCAACAAAGTTTACATTGGTTTACATAGTATTCCCCTTTTACCTGAAATAAGACTGTCAGACATTGCTGAAGATCAGGAACTGCTTTTTAATAGTCTCCAGTTTGGGTTTCAGAGTTTGTCCCTTTAAAAAGAAATCTATTTTTCCGTGTAGTGCATATATATATATTTCAGATGGTGAGATAGTTAAAATGAAAAACAGCATTCTTCCTTTTTTCCCACTGGGTTTGTTTCTGATTTTAGATCTTGTGTAGGTTACCTTCATAACTAGATAGTAATGGTAGGCTTATACTACTGTTTCTTGACTGACTAATGATACACAGTCCCTGTTGACTCTCACAATATGTATTATGAACCTTTAACTCACTTCTGCTCGTCCCTGCTGGATTCCAGTGTTTTATCTGTTTCTACTACAGAAAATACCAGACACACATATATTCAGCATGCAGAAGTAATAGATATTAACATGTTGTTGCCTTTACTTCAGATCTCTTTTTTAAAACAAAGAAAGCATTAGAAATACACTTGATCCTTGAACAGTGTGGGGCTTTAGGGCTGCTGACCCTTTGTGCCATTGAAAAGCCACATCTAAGTTATAGTCAGCCCTCCAGGTAGGTTGTTTTACTACATCCATGGATCCAACCAATTGTGGATCTTGCAGTACAGTTGTGTCTGTTACTGTAAAAAAAAAAAAAAAAATCTGTGTGTAAGTGAACTTGCACAGTTCAAACCTGTTCTTTTCAGTGGCCAACTCCATAGCTAAAGAAACCCCTTCCCATCTGTCACTTACTCTTGCCTCCCAGATGAGATAACCACTATCTTGGAGTTGGTGGATGTTTTTCCTTTGCTTATTTTATACTTTTCAACAGTGTGCCTGTTGCCATGAAAGTGTTTAGCATTCTGTTTAAAAATATGCAGGAAAGCCTTCTGAGAGAGCTTCCCAGGTGGTGCCCTGGTAAAGAATCTGCCTTCCGGTGCAGCAGATGCAGGACACGTGAGTTCAGTCCCTGAGTCAGGAAGATCCCCTGGAGAAGGAGATAGGAACCCACTGCAGTGCTCTTGCCTGGAAGGTCCTGGGGACAGGGGAGCCTGGGGGGCCGCAGTACACGGGGTCGCAAAGAGCTGGACTCGACTGAGCACATCCTCCTGAGACTCTTCTAGTCTGATCTGAGAGAGGCTTGCATTCTGTGCTTGGGTGAATTTCTTTGGTCTTAACTGAAGTTTTACTTGTTCTGAACTCAAATTTGCCAGTCATTAATGTTATGATTATAAAATCCTTCCTACCACGAATGTCTGATTTGCCTGTCTTCTGTGTGAGAGTCAGTTGTCCTATCATAATTAGTTGAATAGTCCATTTTCTGTGTACTGATTGGAAATTTCCCTTCTTTCATATGTCGAGTTTCCATATAAAGGATCTGTTTCTAGCTTTATTTTTATTTTGGTATATTTGTTCTTCCTGTGCCAGGACCTCACTTACATGGTTCAGCCATTAAATCATGTCCGACTCTTTCCTTCACTGTCTCCCAGAGTTTGCTTAAATTCATGTCTGTGGGCTTCCCTGGTGGTCCAGTGGGTAAGGACACCGCCTTGCAGTGCGAGGGACACCAGTTCGATCCCTGGCTTGGGAAGATCCCACATGCCACGGAGTGGCTGGACCAACGTGTCCAGCTACCAAGCCAGCGCTGTGGAGCGCATGTGCCCAGAGCCCGTGCTCTGCAACGAGAGAAGCCACTGTAATGGGAAGCCCACACAGGCCAAAGAACAAAGGAAATAGATAAATGAAAGATCAATAGAAGTAGCCAAAATAAAATTCATGACCATCAAGTCAGTGACGCTGTCTAGTAATCTCCGCCTCTGTCGCGCCTCCTCCTGCCCTCAGTCTCCCAGCGCTGGGCCCTTTCCAGTGAGTTGACTCTTCAGACCAGGTGGCCAGAGTATCGTGGTGTCCTTCAGCGTCAGTCCTTCCAGTGAATATTCAGGGCTGATTTCCTTTATGATTGACTGGTTATTGTTACTGGTTATTATGTTATTAAGAAATGTTTCCTTGATATCTCCAGGTCTCTTGAAGAGATCTCTGGTCTTTCCTGTTCTGTTGATTTCCTGTTTCTTTGCATTGTTCTTTTAAGAAGGCCTTATCTCTCCTTGCTGTTTTCTTGACCTCTGCATTCAGTAGGGTTTATCTTTCCCTTTCTCCCTTGCATTTTGCTAGTCTTTTATTAGCTATTTGTAAAGCCTCCTCAGACAACCACTTTGCCTTCTTGCATTCCTTTTTCTCTGGGTTAGTTTTGGTCATTGCCTCCTGTAGAAGTTTACGAACCCCCATCCATAGTGTATGTCTTCTCCCTGTACCAGAACCTTGCTTACTCCATGGGTTCATAATAGGCCTTGGCTAGAGTGGGTCCTTTATCTTCTTATTCTTCAGAATTGTCTAGGCTGGGTTTGACTCTTCACTAAGAGTTGAGGTTTAGCAAATCACAGCTGACCAGAAAGTGGATTTGAATTTTTGACTAGTAATGAATTGAATTTCTGGATCAATCTGGAGAGAATTGGTATATTCCTAATACTGAATCTCATCACCGTATACCTTGTGTATCACTTATATATTTAGATCTTTCATGTTCCTGCACAAAGTTGCATGGCATTCTTCGTAAAGAGTTTGCTTAACTTTTCCTACTTTTTATTTTGGAACATAATAGATTCACATGAAGTTGTAAGAAATAATACAGATAGATTCCATATACCTTACACCTTTCATCAGTGTCCCCCAATGGTAGCATCTCACTTAATTATAGTAGAGTATCAAAGCCAAGAAATCGACACTGCATGTTTTTTAATAGCTTCGTCTCTGTATACCAGAGAGTTCTCGTTTCTGTCATGAAGAGAGCATCATTTTCTTCATGTTACTGCACTGGCTAGGGTACTTCCCATGCCCTGTTGAGTAAGAGTGGTAACAGGACCTCTGTCCTGTTCCTCATGGCTTTTAAAGGATAACCTGTATGGTGTTGTAGGCCTTCCTTTCTCATCTAATTTGCTAAGGGAACTTTTTGTTTTAAAATCAGAGTATTAAATTTTTTATTTACTGAGATGATTTTGACTTCTCTAATCTCTTACTGTATTAAATTGTACTGATTGATTTTTTTATACATCAATTAAGTATATACATAAAATTTTATAAGAGATGTTGCAAGCAACCGTGCCACTCTTTCTCATCCAGATTCCAGCTCTGTAGACATTCAGAAAGATGCAGTTACCCTCTGGAAAGGCTAAATATGAATGGGAAGTCCTAAGGAGGTTCAAGGGGATGGGTGCCATTCTGAAAATAGAATGCAACGAAAATCTTTCTACGAAACAATAGGATGGCTGATCCCATTTCCTCTAGTTCAGCTCTTAGAAAGTTGGAAACCCGATTTCTTGTTTTTTTTTTAAAGATTTATTTATTTATTTTGGGCAGGGGTCGGGTTGGGGAGGGAGGGGAGCGGGCAGGCCACTTCCATTGGTCTTTCATTTCTCCATTTTTCATCCGTCTTTGTTCTTTGGCTCCTGCGGGCCTCCCATCACGGTGGCATCTGTTGTTGCAGAGTGCCAGCTCTGGGCACATGCGCTCCAGAGCTCCGGCTCGGTGATTGGACACATCAGTCCAGCCGCTCTGCGGCATGTGGGATCTTCCCAGGCCAGGGATCGAACCGGCGCCCCTTGCACTGCAAGGCGGTGTCCTTACCCACTGGACCACCAGGGAAGCCCCATCATTACATTTTAATTGCCCATGTCTTTCTTCCTTAGTGGTAGATAAAATATAGTCGACGCCATCTTGGATTTATGAAATACAATAAATCTCTTATCACCCATCTGTTAATTTTGTGTTTGGTGTCTTCACTGAACCTTTTGGTTCTTAATTTTGACTTGGTCATATTCATCCATTTTAATCTTTTTCTTTTCATTTCCTATTCACATCTGTAGGTACCTTGCATGTTTTTAATAGCTGCCTCTGTATACCAGAGAGTTCTCGTTTCTGTCATGAAGAGAGCATCATTTTCTTCATGTTACTGCACTGGCTAGGGTACTTCCCATGCCCTGTTGAGTAAGAGTGGTAACAGGACCTCTGTCCTGTTCCTCATGGCTTTTAAAGGATAACCTGTATGGTGTTGTAGGCCTTCCTTTCTCATCTAATTTGCTAAGGGAACTTTTTGTTTTAAAATCAGAGTATTAAATTTTTTATTTACTGAGATGATTTTGACTTCTCTAATCTCTTACTGTATTAAATTGTACTGATTGATTTTTTTATACATCAATTAAGTATATACATAAAATTTTATAAGAGATGTTGCAAGCAACCGTGCCACTCTTTCTCATCCAGATTCCAGCTCTGTAGACATTCAGAAAGATGCAGTTACCCTCTGGAAAGGCTAAATATGAATGGGAAGTCCTAAGGAGGTTCAAGGGGATGGGTGCCATTCTGAAAATAGAATGCAACGAAAATCTTTCTACGAAACAATAGGATGGCTGATCCCATTTCCTCTAGTTCAGCTCTTAGAAAGTTGGAAACCCGATTTCTTGTTTTTTTTTTAAAGATTTATTTATTTATTTTGGGCAGGGGTCGGGTTGGGGAGGGAGGGGAGCGGGCGGGCCACTTCTATTGGTCTTTCATTTCTCTATTTTTCATCCGTCTTTGTTCTTTGGCTCCTGCAGGCCTCCCATCGCGGTGGCGTCTATTGTTGCAGAGCGCCAGCTCTGGGCACATGCGCTCCAGAGCTCCGGCTCAGTGATTGGACACATCAGTCCAGCCGCTTTGCGGCACGTGGGATCTTCCCAGGCCAGGGATCGAACCGGCGCCCCTTGCACTGCAAGGCGGTGTCCTTACCCACTGGACCACCAGGGAAGCCCCATCATTACATTTTAATTGCCCATGTCTTTCTTCCTTAGTGGTAGATAAAATATAGTCGACGCCATCTTGGATTTATGAAATACAATAAATCTCTTATCACCCATCTGTTAATTTTGTGTTTGGTGTCTTCACTGAACCTTTTGGTTCTTAATTTTGACTTGGTCATATTCATCCATTTTAACCTAACAGTTTGTGTATTTGGAGACTTATTTCAGAAATCATTTCCTATTCCAAGGTCACACGGACCTTCTAAATTTTCTTGTTATTGTTTTCAAGGTAATCTTTTTGCGTTTTTTTTTTTTTTTTTGAATGTGCCTGGAATTCACCTTTGTGTATGGTTATTCAATTTTTATTTTTCCGTATAGAGAAAGAAGTATGTGTAACTTAGTAGTGGGTGCAACTGCTATCAGTTTGCCAAGTATTTTTATATAGGAATACCTCATTTTATTAGACTTTGCTTTGTTGCACCCCCGTGTGTATGTTTGTGTGTGTATGTGCAGTCATGTCCAACTCTCTGTGATCTCCTGGACTGTGGCCTGCCAAGGCTCCTCAGTGGAATTCTCCAGGCAAGAGTACTGGGGTGAGAGTGGTGTTCCCTAATCTTTTCTGGCCGCAGTGGACTTTGCAGAGCAGCGCAGTGCACAGAGTAGCGAGTGTGTATCTCAGCATAAGTTCCATGCCACTGTCCTTCCTCTGCCCTCAGTAGTGCATTTCCACTCCATTCTGTTCTTATGGTTGCCTTTAGGTGAAATAGGCTGGCTCTGGCTAATTAATCACGCCCTTTAATAGCTCATAGTTTGGCCCACAGTTTTTTTTGAATTTTTAAAAAAATTTTGGCCTCTTACTGGTTTTTTATGTATTTATTTTCATCCGTTTCTATTCTTTGTGGGCCTCCCATCGCAGTGGCCTCTCTCATTGTAGAGCACTGGCTCTGGGCACATGCACTGCAGAGCACTGGCTCGCAATTGGACACAGAGGTCCAACCACTCCACGGCACGTGGGATCTTCCTGGGACAGGGTTCGAACGAGTGCTCTTTGCACTGCAAGGTGGACTCTTTAGGTACTGGACCACCAGGGAAGCTGTGGCACATATTTTTAAAGCATGACTTACAGCCAGAGTGCTTGTCAGCAGAGGACTTAATAGGTTAGTAAGAGCCCATCTCCTTGTGTCAGCTATGGTCTGTGCAGGCCATCACCCATCTGTTAATTTTGTGTTTGGTGTCTTCACTGAACCTTTTGGTTCTTAATTTTGACTTGGTCATATTCATCCATTTTAACCTAACAGTTTGTGTATTTGGAGACTTATTTCAGAAATCATTTCCTATTCCAAGGTCACACGGACCTTCTAAATTTTCTTGTTATTGTTTTCAAGGTAATCTTTTTGCGTTTTTTTTTTTTTTTGAATGTGCCTGGAATTCACCTTTGTGTATGGTTATTCAATTTTTATTTTTCCGTATAGAGAAAGAAGTATGTGTAACTTAGTAGTGGGTGCAACTGCTATCAGTTTGCCAAGTATTTTTATATAGGAATACCTCATTTTATTAGACTTTGCTTTGTTGCACCCCCGTGTGTATGTTTGTGTGTGTATGTGCAGTCATGTCCAACTCTCTGTGATCTCCTGGACTGTGGCCTGCCAAGGCTCCTCAGTGGAATTCTCCAGGCAAGAGTACTGGGGTGAGAGTGGTGTTCCCTAATCTTTTCTGGCCGCAGTGGACTTTGCAGAGCAGCGCAGTGCACAGAGTAGCGAGTGTGTATCTCAGCATAAGTTCCATGCCACTGTCCTTCCTCTGCCCTCAGTAGTGCATTTCCACTCCATTCTGTTCTTATGGTTGCCTTTAGGTGAAATAGGCTGGCTCTGGCTAATTAATCACGCCCTTTAATAGCTCATAGTTTGGCCCACAGTTTTTTTTGAATTTTTAAAAAAATTTTGGCCTCTTACTGGTTTTTTATGTATTTATTTTCATCCGTTTCTATTCTTTGTGGGCCTCCCATCGCAGTGGCCTCTCTCATTGTAGAGCACTGGCTCTGGGCACATGCACTGCAGAGCACTGGCTCGCAATTGGACACAGAGGTCCAACCACTCCACGGCACGTGGGATCTTCCTGGGACAGGGTTCGAACGAGTGCTCTTTGCACTGCAAGGTGGACTCTTTAGGTACTGGACCACCAGGGAAGCTGTGGCACATATTTTTAAAGCATGACTTACAGCCAGAGTGCTTGTCAGCAGAGGACTTAATAGGTTAGTAAGAGCCCATCTCCTGTTCAGCTGAACTCAGATCTATGGTCTGTGCAGCCGGCCACTCTATTTTACCCCTTTTTTTGAAGTGATGGGAAATTCCTTTTAAATAGCATTTCAGCATTAACTTTAGAAATTGGGAACATAGCTCACTTTTTTGGTGGCCTCCTGTGGATAACATGTATTTTTAAACCACTTAACTGTAAGATTGTAACTCTCTCCACCTCTTCATGACTTTGATCTTGATCTTTCTATATTTTCCTGAGGTACTTTATTCAGCTACTTTTCTTAAGTGAGTTAAAGTCATAGCAAAGGTCAGCCGTTCATCTATCCAAAATCTTGAAATTCTAGCTCATCATTTATTTACTTATTTTATGTAAGTAGTATAAAGTGGCCTATTAAGAGTAGGATTAATGACCAGGTATCCAATTTTTATTTTTTATTTCTGATTCTACCTGTTTATTGACACCAGCCCCTCTCCCTCTACCCCCCTCTTGCATGCATGCTTGGTTGTGTAACCCCATGAACTGCAGCCCACCTGGCTTCTCTGTCCACGAGATTTCCCAGGCAAGAATACTGGAGTGCGTTGCCATTATCCGGTTTTTAATATACCATTTTCTCATTTTACTTTTTAAGAATAAAAAGATAGGAGACCAGTATGCAAATAGAATAGAATGATACCATTGTGTGTCCTGTTCCCTTCCCTCTCTTGAGACAGGGTGATAGGTGATACTGTGTGTCCTGCAGCATGAAGACTACTGAAACAGTACCACTCTTGTCTCTTTCTCCAGCCCTCCAAGCCATAGCATTGTGGTGAATGGAAAAAAATGTGTGAACTTTGCCTCATTCAATTTTCTTGGATTGTTGGATAGCCCTAGGCTCAAGGTAGGTTACACAACGCTAAGGTGGACAGGTAACGTGACTCACTTAACAGACTGGACAGAAAATAGGACACAGGTGCAGACTATCAGAAAGGGCTGTGTAGATATTGTCATAACTCTTTCCTGACAGAGCTGTGACCTAGTTTCAACAAAGGGGTACAAGAGTGTCCTAATATGGTTTAGTGCCGAGTGACAGCCAGAGAACTGTGTGAACCAAACCTGGGATAATCATTGGAGATGTGTCCAGGAAGTTGCTTCATCTCCTGGTGGAATTACGGGCCAGTGAACACTTTTTGAAATAAGACTTATGCCCAAAATGCCGAAAAGTGCGAATGCCTTGTGTTAACCAGGCTTTAATGATCAAGCGAGTATAACTTTTCCATGTTCTTAGTCGTATACCTAAGTCTTTTCATCTTTCTTTTCTTTATATCCTGTCAGAATTGTCGTAAGTTCTTAGAGAGGAAGAAAAGCCAGGCTACTAGGGAGCAGCTGTGTGGGTTAGATAATAGGAAATGTCATTTTCTGATTCTTAAAGATAAATTGTTATAATTTCTTTTCCCCACAAAGGCAGCAGCTTTGGCATCTCTAAAGAAGTATGGTGTGGGAACTTGTGGACCTAGAGGATTTTATGGCACATTTGGTATGTTTTCTGTTATATTCTTCAGACTATTGCTTTTCAACAATTAAGATCCAATAAGATTTCAGAACTCCTTGGAAAAGGTATCTTTAATTAGTTGTGGTACTGAGTAGTGAATTTTCTAGAAGATTTTGTGTTTGAAAGCATTGGTGGAGATGCGGTCTCAGGCTGACTGTCCCTTGTGGAGAAGAGCCGTAGGCACCTAAGACGCACCCAGGGTGAAGACTGAGCTCCTGTTGCCTCTTCCCCACCAGACAGTGGCGTGAGGAGACGGGCTGCGCGCACGACAGTTGTGGGGAAAGGCCTGACGTGCGTGCCTCTGCTCTGTGGTCGTGCAGGAACCCCTCTCTCGTCTGTATGGTTGCTGTCAGCCTAAGGGCACCTAGCTTTTCTGTGTGGCTGCAGCCAGATGATGAGCCTGGGGACGGGCATACAGGACTGCTGTACAGCTTAGGGGCAGGTGGTGGTGCTCATCATATGCCTGCGTCCCGTTGGTGAGAACAGAGCCTGCTCGTGATCCCATCAGAGGCACTGGGACGTTGCAGTAGCTGGGCGGCCGCCACGTGCCAGCAGTGACGGGGGTCTGGGGGCCAAGGATCGACTGTGTGGCCCTTTCCTATTTGGAATGAAGATGAAGGATCATTGGTGTCCTTGCGTGCGGATGACCTGGGGATGGGCTAACTACGTAGTAGGATGAGTATGATTTCAAACATTGTGAACTCCCTGAATCAGAGTCATCAAAGAAGAGCTTGAAATTTTATGGTGGTTTTTGTTAAATGGATATTGTTCTTTGCTTCTGAAAATTTCAGAAAAGGTTGTTGCATAATTGTTCAAGTGGGTATACTACTGGAAATAACATTCTGGTTTATGAAGTGTCAGGGTGCGAAAAATGGGGCCAAGGAAGGAAGGCTCTTTTGTCTTCTTTGCTAATTTTCACTTCTTGGTCTTGTGGGTTTTTTTGTTTTGTTTTGTTTTAGTTTCTACAGTTAAGACGTTTTTATTTAAGAGAGCACCTCTCTTTACCCCTTAGCTGGTTTAGTGCTTGAATTATTTGTATTGGAAACAGATGATGGGAGTTTGTGGCTAACAATCCTACAGCTAGAAAGAATCTTTAAAATCTTGCATTCCAGCATCCCAGCTCTTCAGAAGAGAAATAGAACGCTCAAAGAGGTGAAGTGACTTCCTCATAACCAAATGCTAGTTAATTTGCCTCGACAGTCCTTTAGTGGAGAAGAGCATTGGTGGAGATGCGGTCTCAGGCTGACTGTCCCTTGTGGAGAAGAGCCGTAGGCACCTAAGACGCACCCAGGGTGAAGACTGAGCTCCTGTTGCCTCTTCCCCACCAGACAGTGGCGTGAGGAGACGGGCTGCGCGCACGACAGTTGTGGGGAAAGGCCTGACGTGCGTGCCTCTGCTCTGTGGTCGTGCAGGAACCCCTCTCTCGTCTGTATGGTTGCTGTCAGCCTAAGGGCACCTAGCTTTTCTGTGTGGCTGCAGCCAGATGATGAGCCTGGGGACGGGCATACAGGACTGCTGTACAGCTTAGGGGCAGGTGGTGGTGCTCATCATATGCCTGCGTCCCGTTGGTGAGAACAGAGCCTGCTCGTGATCCCATCAGAGGCACTGGGACGTTGCAGTAGCTGGGCGGCCGCCACGTGCCAGCAGTGACGGGGGTCTGGGGGCCAAGGATCGACTGTGTGGCCCTTTCCTATTTGGAATGAAGATGAAGGATCATTGGTGTCCTTGCGTGCGGATGACCTGGGGATGGGCTAACTACGTAGTAGGATGAGTATGATTTCAAACATTGTGAACTCCCTGAATCAGAGTCATCAAAGAAGAGCTTGAAATTTTATGGTGGTTTTTGTTAAATGGATATTGTTCTTTGCTTCTGAAAATTTCAGAAAAGGTTGTTGCATAATTGTTCAAGTGGGTATACTACTGGAAATAACATTCTGGTTTATGAAGTGTCAGGGTGCGAAAAATGGGGCCAAGGAAGGAAGGCTCTTTTGTCTTCTTTGCTAATTTTCACTTCTTGGTCTTGTGGGTTTTTTTGTTTTGTTTTGTTTTAGTTTCTACAGTTAAGACGTTTTTATTTAAGAGAGCACCTCTCTTTACCCCTTAGCTGGTTTAGTGCTTGAATTATTTGTATTGGAAACAGATGATGGGAGTTTGTGGCTAACAATCCTACAGCTAGAAAGAATCTTTAAAATCTTGCATTCCAGCATCCCAGCTCTTCAGAAGAGAAATAGAACGCTCAAAGAGGTGAAGTGACTTCCTCATAACCACACTGCTAGTTAATTTCAGCCCCCAAATGAGAAAACAGGTGTCCCTCTCTGCAGTTTTAATAGCAGATCAAAGACTCATAAGAGCTCCGCTCAGAGCCTGCCTCTCTCTTCTGACCTCGGGCATGTGTGAGTCGCATGCCTGCCTTTTATGGGTAAAGTGTTAGTTACTTGATAAGAATGAGAAAACTAGAAGAGGGACCTTTTTTTACAGGTTTATTTGTTGTAATCTGACCAACAAGACTTTCTTTTCATCATCATCTTGCTGGGGTAAAGAATTTGCCCTCATAAAAGTCTCTCTTTCTAGTAGATGTGATTTGCATTGTGGCCTTGGCTCTTGCACTGGAGTTATCTAAGACCAGTAAGGAATTTATTGCTGGGCTTCCTTGGTAGCTCAGTGGTGAAGAATTTGCCTGCCAATGCAGGAGATACGGGTTCGATCCCTGATCTGGGAAGGTCCCACGTGCTACGGAGCAGCTAGGCCTGTCAGCCACAACTATTGAGCCTGTGCTCTAGGACCTTGGAACTGCAACTATTGAGCCCACGTGCCACAACTGCAGAAGCCTGTGTGCCGTGGAGCCCGAGTTCCAAACAAAAGAAGCCACCGCAACAAGAAGCCTGCTTACCTCAACTAGAGAGTAGCCCCCACTCCCTGCAGCTAGAGAAGAGCCTGCAGCAGCAGTGAAAACCCAGAATAGCCAACGATAAACAAATAAAGAAATAGAAATTTTTTAAAAAGAAATTTATTGCTAAATTTTGTGGGGAAAAAAATGTTTAAAATCTTTATGACTTAGGCTTCCCTGGTGGTCCAGTGGGTAGGGACACTGCCTTGCAGTGCAGGGGGTGCTGGTTCGATCCCTGGCCTGGGAAGAACCCACGTGCCGCGGAGCGGCTGGACCGATGTGTCCAATCACCGAGCCGGAGCTCTGGAGCGCATGCGCACAAAGCCGGTGCTCTGCGACGACAGACGCCACCGCGATGGGAAGCCCACATGGGCCAAAGAACAAAGATGGATGAAAATAGAGAAATGAAAGACCAGTAGAAGTGGCCCGCTGGCTCCCCTCCCTCCCCACCCACCCCCGTAAATAAAATAAATAAATCTTTAAAAAAAAAAAAAAACTTATGACCAGTTTTCCCAGAGCTGTGAAAATACATTGTTGTAACTGCCCAGTCAGTTTTTCATTTAAATCACCTGAAATATGCTTAATAGGTTGCTGTGTGCTTCCACACTTGCGGAGGGGGGCAGTATTTAATGACTTGTAGATTAGTTTTTACGTTGAAATATAGTTGACAAACGATATTAGTTAGTTTTAGGTGTACTGTATAGTGATTTGACACTTGCATGCATTATGAACTGATCACCATGATAAGTGTAGTGACCATCTGTCCCCAAAGGTGTTAGTTTTTTTGGCCATATTCCTTATGATGTATGTTATGCCCCATTGCTTGTTTATTTTGATAACTGGAAGTTTGTGCCTCTTAATCCCCTGCACCTAATTCTCCCTACCCCTCATCCCCTTTCTTTTTGGCAACCACCCTGTTCTTGGTATCTATGAGTCTGTTTTCATTTTGGTTTGTTTGTTTTGTTTTTTAAGAGTCCACATATAAGTGCGATCATATGGTATTTGTCTTTCTCTGTCTAAGACTTCATAAAACCCTTAAATTAATTTTCTTTTTTTTTCTTTACTTTTTTATTGGTCTTTCATTTATTTTTCATCCGTCTTTGTTCTTTGGCCTGTGTGGGCCTCCCACTGCAGTGGCCTCTCCTGTAGCAAAGCACCGGCTCAGGGTGCATGCAGTCCAGACCTCTTGCACTTAATTGGACACACCTTTTAAAAAGAAATTTATTGCTAAATTTTGTGGGGAAAAAAATGTTTAAAATCTTTATGACTTAGGCTTCCCTGGTGGTCCAGTGGGTAGGGACACTGCCTTGCAGTGCAGGGGGTGCTGGTTCGATCCCTGGCCTGGGAAGAACCCACGTGCCGCAGAGCGGCTGGACCGATGTGTCCAATCACCGAGCCGGAGCTCTGGAGCGCATGCGCACAAAGCCGGTGCTCTGCAGCGGCAGATGCCACCGCGATGGGAAGCCCACATGGGCCAAAGAACAAAGATGGATGAAAAAAGAGGAATGAAAGACCAGTAGAAGTGGCCCGCTGGCTCCCTCCCTCCCCACCCACCCCCGTAAATAAAATAAATAAATCTTTAAAAAAAAAAAAAACTTATGACCAGTTTTCCCAGAGCTGTGAAAATACATTGTTGTAACTGCCCAGTCAGTTTTTCATTTAAATCACCTGAAATATGCTTAATAGGTTGCTGTGTGCTTCCACACTTGCGGAGGGGGGCAGTATTTAATGACTTGTAGATTAGTTTTTACGTTGAAATATAGTTGACAAACGATATTAGTTAGTTTTAGGTGTACTGTATAGTGATTTGACACTTGCATGCATTATGAACTGATCACCATGATAAGTGTAGTGACCATCTGTCCCCAAAGGTGTTAGTTTTTTTGGCCATATTCCTTATGATGTATGTTATGCCCCATTGCTTGTTTATTTTGATAACTGGAAGTTTGTGCCTCTTAATCCCCTGCACCTAATTCTCCCTACCCCTCATCCCCTTTCTTTTTGGCAACCACCCTGTTCTTGGTATCTATGAGTCTGTTTTCATTTTGGTTTGTTTGTTTTGTTTTTTAAGAGTCCACATATAAGTGCGATCATATGGTATTTGTCTTTCTCTGTCTAAGACTTCATAAAACCCTTAAATTAATTTTCTTTTTTTTTCTTTACTTTTTTATTGGTCTTTCATTTATTTTTCATCCGTCTTTGTTCTTTGGCCTGTGTGGGCCTCCCACTGCAGTGGCCTCTCCTGTAGCAAAGCACCGGCTCTGGGTGCATGCACTCCAGATCACTTGCACTTAATTGGACACACCAGTTGGTCCAGCCGCTCCGTGACATGTGGGATCTTACCGTGCCAGGGATCGAACCGGCGCCCCTCACAGTGCAAGGCAGACTCTTTACCCACTGGACCACCAGAGAAGCCCTAAATTAATTTTCTTGATTGAATAATTCAGTCCATGATATAAACCCCAAAGGCTTTGAAAAGATAGTGAGGTCTTCTCCCCACTGTCATACCACCTCCCAGAAAAGACAGCTGCTATCAGTAGTTTCTTGTTAAGTCTTCCAGAATTAATTTTTTTCAGTGTGTGCAAGGCACTTCAATACCTTTTTGCCCCATTTTATAGAAATGGTAGTGTACCATATACATATAGTATGCTATTTGAGTTTGTTTTAAATTGAATTTAATCTCTCACAGGTCTGAACGGGCCACTAGAGGCAATGTATTGAACACATAGTGTGTATCAGCTCTTCTGCGAACTACGTTATTGGTCATGCTTGGGCTTCCCGGGTGGTGCAGTGGTAAAGAACCTGCTTGGCAGATGCAGGAGATGCAAGAGACACGGGTCCGATTCCTGGGTTGGGTAGATCTCCTGGGGTAGGAAATGCCGTGTTTGTGGCTGTGTTAACTTGCTTCAGTGGTGTCTGACTCTGTGACTCCATGGACTAGAGCCTGCTGGGCTTCTCTGTCCATGGAATTTTCCAGGCAAGAATATTGGAGTAGGTTGCCATTTCCTAGTCCAGGGGGTCTTCCAGATCCAGGGATCAAACCCACATCTCTTACATCTCCTATATTGGGAGGCAGGCCATTTGTCACTAGCACCACCTGACAAGCCCCCAGGGAATGGCAACCCACTCCAGTATTCTCCCCTGGAAAATCTCACGGACAGGAGCCTAGCAGGCTACAGTCCATGGAGTTGCAAAACTCTGGACACAACTGAATGACTGAGCACACGCACACCCACGTATCTTTCTTACCCTGTGGTAGTTGAAGGTTCAGACAGACTGTGGTATCTGGATGAAGGTTGAAGGTTGATTTGTAGTGTGATGCTTTTGTAATAAGACACCAGACCTACAGCTTGGAGTAATATGTATTTTCTGAGTGTATTGCCATTCCTATAAAGTTGTTTTGTTCCATTTCAACAATTACCCAGGCTCGCCTCATATTTTTTCCTTTCTTTCTATGTATATTGTATATATTTTAACTTTTTGGTTTTTCAGCAGGGTATTTTTTATGTTTTTTCTCATTCCGGAGCTAGCCCTGCCCCCCATCACTTGTGTTCTGGTGAGGGAGCAGGTGCCAGGAAGGGCAGCCATGTGCATACCACCTCCCAGAAAAGACAGCTGCTATCAGTAGTTTCTTGTTAAGTCTTCCAGAATTATTTTTTTTCAGTGTGTGCAAGGCACTTCAATACCTTTTTGCCCCATTTTATAGAAATGGTAGTGTACCATATACATATAGTATGCTATTTGAGTTTGTTTTAAATTGAATTTAATCTCTCACAGGTCTGAACGGGCCACTAGAGGCAATGTATTGAACACATAGTGTGTATCAGCTCTTCTGCGAACTACGTTATTGGTCATGCTTGGGCTTCCCGGGTGGTGCAGTGGTAAAGAACCTGCTTGGCAGATGCAGGAGATGCAAGAGACACGGGTCCGATTCCTGGGTTGGGTAGATCTCCTGGGGTAGGAAATGCCGTGTTTGTGGCTGTGTTAACTTGCTTCAGTGGTGTCTGACTCTGTGACTCCATGGACTAGAGCCTGCTGGGCTTCTCTGTCCATGGAATTTTCCAGGCAAGAATATTGGAGTAGGTTGCCATTTCCTAGTCCAGGGGGTCTTCCAGATCCAGGGATCAAACCCACATCTCTTACATCTCCTATATTGGGAGGCAGGCCATTTGTCACTAGCACCACCTGACAAGCCCCCAGGGAATGGCAACCCACTCCAGTATTCTCCCCTGGAAAATCTCACGGACAGGAGCCTAGCAGGCTACAGTCCATGGAGTTGCAAAACTCTGGACACAACTGAATGACTGAGCACACGCACACCCACGTATCTTTCTTACCCTGTGGTAGTTGAAGGTTCAGACAGACTGTGGTATCTGGATGAAGGTTGAAGGTTGATTTGTAGTGTGATGCTTTTGTAATAAGACACCAGACCTACAGCTTGGAGTAATATGTATTTTCTGAGTGTATTGCCATTCCTATAAAGTTGTTTTGTTCCATTTCAACAATTACCCAGGCTCGCCTCATATTTTTTCCTTTCTTTCTATGTATATTGTATATATTTTAACTTTTTGGTTTTTCAGCAGGGTATTTTTTATGTTTTTTCTCATTCCGGAGCTAGCCCTGCCCCCCATCACTTGTGTTCTGGTGAGGGAGCAGGTGCCAGGAAGGGCAGCCAGTGCTGAGCAAACACAGACGGCGGCTTTCTGTCCCTCTTTCCACAGCCCTTACCTACCGTAGTGGTTCCTAGTAGTGAACTAAAAAGTGACACAGGCAAATCTGCTGCCCTGATGATTGAAACGGGCCCTGCACAGAAGGTAGACATCCAGAGTCAAAGAGCAAACATGTTCTCTCAGCTTATCTGTTGCCTCCCTTGCCCTTTTGTTGAGAATTTCTTCACAGCAGAATAGCCATCATACATCAGAAGAAGTTGCGCAGTTGTCCTTGTTTACCTGACACAAGACCTGCTTTGCAGGGCTGACCTTAGCTACAATCCAGTGTCTTTAGATAGGAAGACAAAAGGCCTGTTATTGAAGTTTCTGGGGCTAGGCAAGAACCAGTAAATTCTTGACTTATTATGGAGAGATTCTTCTCACCACTTCATGGCAATGACATGAAAATGGTCATGAATATGTATGATGAAAGTATTAACATGATTTTCTGTCCACTGGGCTGCTACCTCTAAAACCCTAAAGCAAAACCAAGATGTTTGTTTTCTTTATTTGTTTTGTTGCTAATCAGTGAAGAGTCATTGAAATCTACAGAATGATTTAAAATCCCTGTTTGTGGTTGGCAGAAAGTTTGTCTATATCCACAGCATGTTTTTTCCTTTTTGAAATGGAGATAGTGAAAACAATTCCCTGTGACTTGGGTTGTTCTTTGCTGGCTCAGTTGCGATCTTCAGTAGATAATTCCTGTTTTAGTGACAGCAGGGTCATTTGCAGGAGGCCTCCCATGTGGGACCGGCCCTCCCATGTGATCAGAAGTGAGAGGCGCGGAGTGGTGGGCCCTCTCTATGGGGAGAGTGCTCAGAGGGCACCAGCCACAAGGAAAGGGAAGACACGCCTGAGACAGGCCTGTGCTCAGCTGCGTGGGGGTAGCTGGTTGTCTTGTGCTTGCTTCTTCCCTTATCCTTGCCAAGTTTTGCCTGAAACCTTTTCCCGGTGACGTGTGGAAAGGGTGGGCAGGCAGGACCACGTCCTCAACCTTGGTGGTATTGACATCACAGATTCGATGCTTGAAAAGCCAGGCGCTCGTTTAGCGCCGTTTCCGTCAGCCAGGATGCATACTGGTGGTTATTGTGAAATCTCATGTTTATGTAATAATGATCTAGTGAAAGTATCAGTTCTATGAAAATGGTATTGAATACTGCTGCTAAATTTTCTAATTCCTCGCTCTACCTCTCTTGACATCAAATTGGGGTTTGGTTTGATCTTCTGTGTCATGGCATCTCTTACTCAGTGACTGGCTCCACCCCAGCAGCCTTCAGTTCACAGTTGAGGGATCTCTGCCTTTAGTCAGAAGTAGTTCTGAGCATAGAAGGGACCTGAGTGCTTCAGAGTAGGAGACGGAAGGCACAGCCTAGCCGTTTGTCTGCCCTCTGGGCTCAGCGTTCTCTGGTGGAGAGCTGTCAGATGCTTGTCTCACTTCATCAGGTGGCAGGAGCCCTATATTTTCCCGGGCTCCCCTGCTCCAGAGTATCTCTATGTGATAAATGTGGTAAGATACTAAATCTTTGATAAACAATTAACTGAGACTTTTCACTCCTTTTTAAAATGTAGTCCTTTGTGAAGTAAACTTTTACCCTAAAGCAAAACCAAGATGTTTGTTTTCTTTATTTGTTTTGTTGCTAATCAGTGAAGAGTCATTGAAATCTACAGAATGATTTAAAATCCCTGTTTGTGGTTGGCAGAAAGTTTGTCTATATCCACAGCATGTTTTTTCCTTTTTGAAATGGAGATAGTGAAAACAATTCCCTGTGACTTGGGTTGTTCTTTGCTGGCTCAGTTGCGATCTTCAGTAGATAATTCCTGTTTTAGTGACAGCAGGGTCATTTGCAGGAGGCCTCCCATGTGGGACCGGCCCTCCCATGTGATCAGAAGTGAGAGGCGCGGAGTGGTGGGCCCTCTCTATGGGGAGAGTGCTCAGAGGGCACCAGCCACAAGGAAAGGGAAGACACGCCTGAGACAGGCCTGTGCTCAGCTGCGTGGGGGTAGCTGGTTGTCTTGTGCTTGCTTCTTCCCTTATCCTTGCCAAGTTTTGCCTGAAACCTTTTCCCGGTGACGTGTGGAAAGGGTGGGCAGGCAGGACCACGTCCTCAACCTTGGTGGTATTGACATCACAGATTCGATGCTTGAAAAGCCAGGCGCTCGTTTAGCGCCGTTTCCGTCAGCCAGGATGCATACTGGTGGTTATTGTGAAATCTCATGTTTATGTAATAATGATCTAGTGAAAGTATCAGTTCTATGAAAATGGTATTGAATACTGCTGCTAAATTTTCTAATTCCTCGCTCTACCTCTCTTGACATCAAATTGGGGTTTGGTTTGATCTTCTGTGTCATGGCATCTCTTACTCAGTGACTGGCTCCACCCCAGCAGCCTTCAGTTCACAGTTGAGGGATCTCTGCCTTTAGTCAGAAGTAGTTCTGAGCATAGAAGGGACCTGAGTGCTTCAGAGTAGGAGACGGAAGGCACAGCCTAGCCGTTTGTCTGCCCTCTGGGCTCAGCGTTCTCTGGTGGAGAGCTGTCAGATGCTTGTCTCACTTCATCAGGTGGCAGGAGCCCTATATTTTCCCGGGCTCCCCTGCTCCAGAGTATCTCTATGTGATAAATGTGGTAAGATACTAAATCTTTGATAAACAATGGAATTAACTGAGACTGTTGGACAGCCCTCATCTCCTTTTTAAAATGTAGTCCTTTGTGAAATTGTATCTTTTATAATTATTCATTTGGTTTTTTACTCGTTAGGAAGCATCAGTAATATTAGCTTGCTTCTGATATATCAGTAAGTGGGTTTACAGGCTTCAGACACTAATCAAACATTCTCAAAAGTTGTTTGTTCCTGTTGATGAACTGACTCTTCCCTGGAAGGTGATGGAAGCGTTATCATCAACTAGGTCTCTGTCCCGTACAGTGGAAATATTTCATCCACTCGGAGTCCAGCTTTGTACCCAGCTGGGTTAAGTTGTTCCTTTTGTATATCTCAGTCCTTCAGGTCGTCTCCTCCCCTTTCTCACCAGGAAGGCCTCTGGTGGGGAGGGGGCATCCTGGGGGGAAGGCTGATGCTGAGGGGCTGTTCTGGAGCAGTGCTCCCGCCCGCAGGCTCTCGACGTCTAGGCCGAAGGGAGGCTTCTGCGGGACCATCAGGCGTCTCCACCACCCCTCAACTGGGGGTCATCTGTGTCCTCTGCCGCTGTCTCCACTTTTGAGTTCCCCTCAGTGGACGAGCCCAGCTCTGTCTGAAGGTCAACTTTTATTCCTCTGCGTTCCTCATCTCTCCCAGGAAACTCAAACGAAGGCTAGAGGGGCCTGACTGCATCCTTCCTGCGTAAACTACTGAGTTCTCCCTCCACGGGGCGTGGGCGAAACACTGATCTGGGTCTCCAGGCTTGGATCCTGCTGTAGTTAGAAGAGTTAGAGGAAGTTGTACAAAAATTTGCCCCTCTTGGGTAATGCTTCATTTTAAAACACGTTAAAGTTTTCTGGTTCAAATCCAGTACATTGTTTATTCTAGATATGACTGGTTTTCCCTGCCCAGGACCTGAGAAGGTGAAAAGCTATGTGGAACCATAAGTAAGAGAGAAGGAAGAAACACAGTTTGTTACAGTCTATCCCTGTAATTACATCAACATTATTCCTAACCTGCTTCCATGAAAGCACTGTATTTCTCTTTGTGCTCTGCATTTGAATCCAGCAGTACACTTAAAAAGACATTCACTTCTACGGAGGACGGCTGGTGCCACCACCAAGTGCTGACACGAGCTGTTGGAGGAGTGACCACCAGTGTTGAGAAGGTCTCCCTCTGGGTTCAGTGTGCGGGCTCTTTTGAACTGCTTTCATCTTGAAAACTGATAGACAGTTGTCTTACTGTGTGATTTGGTCACTTCTGCGGAAATGCAAGAAGGCATGAATCCGTTAATGTTGTACACTGGTAAAGCCTCCGCATTGTTGATTGAGAGAAGGTGCAGCAGGCAGACTCCCAAAAGCCTTGAATTCTTACGGCTAGAACGATAACGGAAGCAAAACCCGGACTCAGAGCTGTCTCAGCCACATATTTATGGACGAGTGGCAGACTCAGTTTACGGAGTATAGGAAGAGTTTGGACCTGGACTTATCTTAGTCGATATTAAAGAACCTGTAACTAAAAAACAGTTACATTTTGGCCCCAAGGCAACAGTATTAAATAGCTAAGCTGCTTATGTTATTTTCTTCTTAGGCAAAGAAGAAGGCTTGTAAGACTGTCTAACCGTAAACAACAAAACTCTGTAAAAGTAAAAAGTAAAATAAAAATTAAAAAAAAAAGACTGTCTAACTGTTGAACTCTTTACTCTTACGCTAGATGTGCACTTGGATCTGGAAGACCGCTTGGCAGCATTCATGAAGACCGAGGAAGCCATAATCTACTCCTACGGGTTTGCCACCATAGCCAGTGCCATTCCCGCCTACTCCAAGAGGGGGGACATTGTGTTCGTGTAAGTAGCCTTCACCTGCGTTTCTCATCACAGTTCCTGTGGAGATAATACTGGCCCTCCTAGAGGACTCCAGTCAAAGGTCATCTGCCTAAAATAGCGATCGATGTTTCTCTTTCGTTTTTTAAAGAAATACATATTCATCAGCCAAGTAGTTCCACAGAGTTAATGAGCTCTCTACTGGAGGGGTGCCTTGAGGTGGCCGTCCTTGGTTGTTTGCCATTATGACTTTATTTATTAACGTCGAGGAAGTCAGACTTCTGAAGGAAGGGGCCGGCGCTCTGCCTTCCCTGTGCAGCTCTGACAGCGCGGCGGCCTTGTGAGTCCAGACTCGCCGCCACTCACGCTCCCTGACGAGGCCACTGCACTTCTCAGCATCCTTGCTGCAGCTCCTGGTCTCTGCTGATCTGGCCACATGACTTCTTAAGAACATTGAAGGCATGAGTTGAGGACTCATAATAAAGACTTCTTTCTATATTTTATGAGTAGTGGAAGCTCTTATGTGAAGAAACTCTTAAATTCTGGCTACGATGTTGAAGAGGAAGCATATGTCAATCTGAGCCCTAAAATTAAAAGTCATCTAATAGTCTACTCAGAAGATAACAGAGGCTTGGGCTGGTGGCAGGTGCTTTTGATGAGTGTAACCAGCTGCCTGTGCTGTGCCAGCCCTTACTCTGCTCCTGTCTGGTCTTTCTGTCAGTAAACAGCAGTACCGCGTGTCCAGGGCACATGTGTGTTTGCTCCTGAAAAATTAAGCGAGTCTCCAGCTGGGGATTCCAGCTAAAATGCCATCCGGTATTACTGTATACCAGCACACCACCATAAGATCCTTTTGAGTTTAAAGTCCAGAAAAAGCTCATAGTTATAATTACCTGTGTGCTTCCTTTGTCAGATAATAAATACTGTTTTGTCCTTTTGGTTTGCAGCTGGAGACCTAGTCTGAATTCACTTTCAAGTCTTATGCCTACTGTCTTAGAACTTGAGTCATTAGACAACTTGATTATTCCCTTATATATAATTTTAAATATTTCACTTGAAATTTATTTGAAGTTAGGATTACTAGAGGTAAAAATGGTGTTTAGTAAATGGTTTGATGAATTATTTTTGATAAATTCATTAGGCTCAGGCCGTATGTCCAAGGTTTTATTTTCTTTTGTTAGTAAACAGTGGTAATGCTTTCTCTACAGATCTCAGAACAGTGGTTGTTCATATATTTAAGTCTTTCTTTGTCACTTTGTTAATTTATGTACCTGCAGACACACACACACACACACACAGACACACACACAAATACATATACATACATACATGTATATTTTTTTACAGCTTAGAGTTTTATTTGGTGAACAGAGGATAGTACACCCCCAAGGACAGGTGACCCAGAAGGAGAGGCTTTATGTACCTTTTTTCTAATGAAATGCTTTATGTAGACGTAATTGTGGATTCACACACACCTCTAAGAAATAATAGAGGTTTTCTGGGACCTTAACCCAGTCTTCCCCAGTGGTCATCTCTAGCAAGACTGTCATTCTGTTTCAAAGCTGGAATGTAGACATTGATAAAGTTAGGCTAATCCCTGATGTTGCCGTGCCCATGTCCCTTCTACTGCTTCTCACTCTAACCCTGGCGGCCACTGCTTTCTTCTCCATTTCTATAATTTCATCATTTTAACATTGCTATACAAATGTAATCATGTAGTAGGTAATATTGGTGGATTGCCTTTTTTCATTTTGCAGTAATTCTCCAGAGATTCTTCACAGTTGTTGCATGAATCAGGAGTTGCTTGTTCCTTTTGATTGCTGAGCTATATTCCATGGTATGGACACACCAAAGTGTGTTGAACCGTTCTCCTGTTGAGGACATCAGAGCTGTTTCTAGTTTGGGGCTATTATAAGTAAAGATGCTATAAATATTCATATATAGGTTTTTCATATACAGGTTTTGAACATAAGTTTTTATTTCTTTGGAATATATGCCAAGGAATGCAGTCGCTGGTTACAGTGTTACACATTTCATTTTTTAAGAAATTGCCAAACTTTTCCAAAGTGGCTGTTTTTTCACATTTTATCAACAGTGTACAAGGTTTTCTCCAACATCCTTAGCAGGGGCACTGTCTTAGAATTTGAGTCATTAGACAACTTGATTATTCCCTTATATATAATTTTAAATATTTCACTTGAAATTTATTTGAAGTTAGGATTACTAGAGGTAAAAATGGTGTTTAGTAAATGGTTTGATGAATTATTTTTGATAAATTCATTAGGCTCAGGCCGTATGTCCAAGGTTTTATTTTCTTTTGTTAGTAAACAGTGGTAATGCTTTCTCTACAGATCTCAGAACAGTGGTTGTTCATATATTTAAGTCTTTCTTTGTCACTTTGTTAATTTATGTACCTGCAGACACACACACACACACACACACAGACACACACACAAATACATATACATACATACATGTATATTTTTTTACAGCTTAGAGTTTTATTTGGTGAACAGAGGATAGTACACCCCCAAGGACAGGTGACCCAGAAGGAGAGGCTTTATGTACCTTTTTTCTAATGAAATGCTTTATGTAGACGTAATTGTGGATTCACACACACCTCTAAGAAATAATAGAGGTTTTCTGGGACCTTAACCCAGTCTTCCCCAGTGGTCATCTCTAGCAAGACTGTCATTCTGTTTCAAAGCTGGAATGTAGACATTGATAAAGTTAGGCTAATCCCTGATGTTGCCGTGCCCATGTCCCTTCTACCGTTCTCACTCTAACCCTGGCGGCCACTGCTTTCTTCTCCATTTCTATAATTTCATCATTTTAACATTGCTATACAAATGTAATCATGTAGTAGGTAATATTGGTGGATTGCCTTTTTTCATTTTGCAGTAATTCTCCAGAGATTCTTCACAGTTGTTGCATGAATCAGGAGTTGCTTGTTCCTTTTGATTGCTGAGCTATATTCCATGGTATGGACACACCAAAGTGTGTTGAACCGTTCTCCTGTTGAGGACATCAGAGCTGTTTCTAGTTTGGGGCTATTATAAGTAAAGATGCTATAAATATTCATATATAGGTTTTTCATATACAGGTTTTGAACATAAGTTTTTATTTCTTTGGAATATATGCCAAGGAATGCAGTCGCTGGTTACAGTGTTACACATTTCATTTTTTAAGAAATTGCCAAACTTTTCCAAAGTGGCTGTATTTTTTTTTTCACATTTTTATCAACAGTGTACAAGTGATCTAGTTTCTCCAACATCCTTAGCAGCGTTTGGTGTTGTCACTGTTTGTTTGTTTTCGCCGTTCTGTAGGTGTGTAAAAATACCTCATTGTGGTTTTATTTTCTGTTTCCCTGATGACTAGCCATACTTACTGTTTTTAGACTTTGTCTAATCTTGGCATCAGAATAATACTTCATGAAGTCAATTTGAAAGTGTTTCCTGCTCTTCTAATATTTTCTGGAGAAATTCTGTAAAGTTGTTAATTCTTTAAACATTTGGTAGAATTCTACAGTCAAAACAGGTGGGCCTGGAGTGTTGTTTTGTTTTTTTTTTTTTCCTTGTTTTAGAAGTACTTTAACTATGGATTTAATTCTCTTAGTCCTTATAAGCCTATTTAAATATTGAGTGAGGGGGCTTCCCTTGTGGCTCAGTGGATAAGAACCCGTCTGCCAATGCAGGAGACACAGGTTCGAGCCCTGATCCGGGAAGATCCCACATACCGCAGAGCAGCTAAACCTGCACATCAGCAAAGACCCAGCACAGCCGAAAATAAATAAATAAAAGTTTAAAAAAAAAAAAAAAAAATATTGAGTGAGTTGAGGTAGTTGGTGTTTTTCAAGGAGCTGGTCCATTTCTTCTGAGCCATCAGATGTGTATGTGGTATTCATTTCTTATCCTTCTGTCTGCAGGCCCATTGCCTTCCTAGTGGTAATTCCTGTCTACTGTTGTCTTTTTGTCATTTTTGCTAGAGATTTGTCAATTTTATTGGTCTTTTCAAAGTATCAACTCTGTTTCATAGATTTTTTACAGTATTTTTGTTTTCATTTCTACTTATTTCTGGTGTGTTTCTTGTCTCCTCATTTTCAGTCTGTTTTGTTCTTTTTAGTTTCTTGAAGTGGAAACTTCAGTTAATAATTTGAGACTTTTTTCTAATGTATTAGTATTGTGAATTTACCTCATCACTGCTATAGTTCTGTTCCATGAGTTTACTGTGTTTATATTTTCGTTTAGTTCGTTGTATTTTATTTCCCTTAAGACTCTCTTTGACCCATTGGTTATGCAAAAATGTGTTTAGTTTCTAAGCTCTTGGAAAATGTTAATTTGTTACAGTTTGTTTTATGGCTCATGATGTGGTCTGTCTTGAAATATGTTCCATAGTCACTTTAAAAAAAGAATATTCTGGCAAATCCAGAGAAGAGGCTGTATGAGTACAACAGTGAGAAGGTATCACTCTGTGATAGGGCACATAATTAATTTCCTTCCTTATGTATTTCTGTTTTTCACATAATAGAATTCAGTGATCAAATGCTACAGTGATCATTATTTTTTAGAAGTCAATAACATGCAAATTAAAACCAAAAGAAACCATACAAAACATTCCTTTGCCACATCTTTCTTTTAATTCCAAGAGAGAGGTAGTTTTACATGTCAACTTCCTAAGATATATTTTTAACTTATAAAAGTTTTAGTCAAACAAAAAGTAATTTCCATATGAAATTTTCTTTACATTTTGAAGGAAATTATTTTTTGTCATTATCATTAAATAGAAAAACACTCTTCTGCTGAATTATGTGTTCTGTAATTGACAAGCAAGTCTTCCTGATTGGCGCTGCTGAGCTCTTCCGTATCCTTGCTGACTGCTGGATAGGCCTCTCAGTTGCTGCTGTGGTTTGTCTGTTGCTTCTCTCGTTTCTATCAGTTTTTGTTTCTTATCTTTTGTAGTTCTGTTATTTGGCACTTATTTAGGATAAGTTTTCCTGGTTAATTGTTCCTTTTTATTTATTACGTAATGGCCTTCTCTGTCTCTGATAATTTTGTTTATTCTAGAGTCTACTTTAGGGGCTTCCCTGGTGGTCCAGTGGGTAAAGAGTCTGCCTTGCAGTGCAAGGGACACCGGTTCAATCCCTGGTACGGGAAGATCCCACATGCCACAAAGTGGCTGGAATGGGATGTCCAATTATGAGCCGGTGCTCTGCCACAGTGATGGGAGGCCCACACAGGCCAAAGAATTAAGATGGGTGAAAATAAATAAATGAAGGACCAATAAAAGAGGCCAAAATTTAAAAAAAAAAAGTATAAAAAAAATAGTCTATTAGTTTCTAACATAGGCACTCTGATTTCCTTTTTGAATGTCTGTGTGGTAGATTTATTGTATATAATATATTCACTCATTACCTGTATTATTGTGTGTAACATGCATACATATTCCCTTACTACCTACCTGTCTCATTACATTTGAAGGGAATTTTCTTATAGACAGTGTGTTTAATCCACTCTGCCACTTTGTATCTTTAAATCGTATATTTTAGCCATTTACATGCACTGTAATCACTGGTGTATGAGAGCTGTTGTCCAGCTGCTCAGTCCCGCCCAACTCTGTACAGCCCCGTGGACTGCAGCGCGCCCGGCTTCCCCATCCCGTGTCGTCTCCCAGAATTTGCTCAGATTCATGTCCGTTGAGTGGGTGATGCTATGTAACCATCCAAGAACTTAAAAATTCCAATTTTTATTTTTCATTGTTATTTTTTCTCTTTGTTTTCTTATTCTTTCATTTTTTTGGCTGAAGCATATGGCATGTGGGATCTTAGCTTCCCAGCCATTGTTCAGACCGGCACCTCCAGGGGTGGACATGCAGGGTCTTCACCACTGGACTGCCGAGAGGCCCCTCTCTGTTTTTTGTATTCGTTTTTCTTTTTCCTGCCTTTTTCAGGGTTAATTGAATGTGTTTGGGAGTTCCTTTTTTTTTTTTAACATTTATTTTTATTGATTTATTGATTGATTTTTCCATCCATCTTTATCCTTTTGGCATGTTTGGGCCTCCCATTGCAGTGGCCTCTGTCATTGCAGAGCACCAGCTCTGGGCGCATGTGCTCCAGAGCACAGACTCGTAATTGGACACGTGGGTCAGCCACTCTGGAACACACAGGATCTTCCCGTACCAGGGATTGAACCGGTGTCCCTTGCACTGCAAGGCAGACTCTTTACCCACTGGGCCACCAGGGAAATCGTGG
This sequence comes from Tragulus kanchil, assembly GCA_022376925.1. Classification (NCBI taxonomy): domain Eukaryota; kingdom Metazoa; phylum Chordata; class Mammalia; order Artiodactyla; family Tragulidae; genus Tragulus; species Tragulus kanchil. The sequence continues at coordinate 155,055,937 of JAIOJX010000023.1, read as the reverse complement.
GAGTTCCATTTTTATTTATCTTGCTTATATAATACAGTCATTTATGTCCTTTTTTTTTTAAGCTTTTATTTTACTTTTAACTTTTACAGTTTTGTTGTTTACAGATATATATGGTCCCAGATTAGTCATATGTATATCCCCCCCATCCTACCCCTCCAGACCGTCACACAGCACCCCTGCAGGCTCCCCTTTTCTCAAAGAGCAATGACTATAGCTATTTTCTTCACATATGATAGTACAGGCCTTCATGCTACTTCCTTTACGCCTCCCACCCACTGTTCATTCCCCACAATGTCCATATGTCCACTGTCCATGTCTGTCCATCGCTTCACTGCATGTGCCATCATCACCATCCTACTAGATTCCATATATATGTGTTAGTATATTGTACTTGTCCTTCTCTTTCTGACTGACTTCACTTTTTATGATAGGTTCTAGATCCAGCCACCTCATAGGGCTGATTCTTCTGCATTTCTTTTGACAGCTGTGTAGTATTCCATTGTATATATGTACCAGAGCTTTTGTATCCATTCGTTTGTTGATGGGCATCTAGGTTGTGTCCATGTTCTAGCTATTGTATAGAGAGCTGCAATGAACATTGGGATACAGGTGTTTCTTTTATGTCCTTTTTTATAATACAGTTGTTTTAAGTATTTCTTGTAAACACCTTGAGAACCATATCAGATAGTGTTACAACTTTTACTGTAACCATTGAAAACTCAGGGGAAGGAAAGGCTAGTGTGTTTGTTCATACTTTTTACTTACTGTGTTCTTTCTTCCTTCATCAATACCTACAGTTCTTTTATTTGTTATCTCTGCAGAGAATAACCATTTCCCTCTTAAGTGGAGAATGGCTATTTCTCTAGCCATTCATCTAGGGGAGGTCTGCTTGAGAAAAATTCAGTCATATTCACTTCATTTCTAAAGGATATTTTTGCTAGTTTTGAATTCTTGGTTACCAAGTCTTTTCTTTAATCTATAGCTTTAAGCCTCTTGCCAAAGTTGGGGCTTCTTAGCCATTATTTCTTTAAGTACTTATTTGGCTCTAATCTTTTCTGTTCTCTTCTTTGGGACTCAGCAGACTTGAATGTTACATATTTTATTGTAGTTTCATGGGTCCCTGAGGCTTTGTTCTTTTCTGTCTAGTCTGTTTTCTGTCTGCTATCCTCTTTGATTTGATTTCTGCTGTTAACATCTTTTCAGGTCTCTGATTCTGAGCTCATCCATCTGCTTTTTCTCTTGACTGTTTTGCTTTTCAGTTCTAATATCCCCACAGGATTTTCTGTTTCTTCCCTTTCTCTGCTGAGGCTTCCTGGTTTGTCATTTGTTTCAAGCCTATTGGTAATTACTCCCTGAAACATTTTTGTCATGACTGCTCTGAAGTTATTGAGACATCCTGACAACTTTGTCACCTCAATACCTGCGTTTATTGATTTTTTTCCCCCATTGTTTGATGTTTTCTGGGTTTTGGGTGTGACAAGTAAAACGGGAGCACTTTCATATTAGGCTATTATGGTTTATGCTTTATTTAAACTTTCTGTTTTAATTGCTTTTCTCTGACAGTCTTTGAACAGGGGCAGGAGGTACTGCTGCCTCATGACTGTCAGATGGAGGCACAAGTTCAGGTCCCTGCTGCGCCTCCACTCCCTTGGCGTGGAGTATTTCATTTCTGCTGGTTGTTGGCAAGAGTCATACTTTGCTCTGAGCCTCCCTTGACACAGCCTAAAGTATGGAGAGGCGCCTCTCACAGCAGGACGCGGGTCGGTTGGGTCTGTCCACGTCGTCTTCACAATGGGAGTCACTGGTTACTATCCAGCAGGTTGCATACAAGTCCTGGTTGCCTTCTTTGGCAGCTCCCTTAGGGGAGTTGGTGAGCTCTGCTCTGGCCCTGCGAGGGCTGGTGTCTAGGTCTGCCCTCAGCCTTTGCTTATGTGGAGAGGACGGGCCCGGGTTATTCTTGCTGCGGCTGCAGTAGAGACCTTATCCTTGGCTGAGCTGCCTCCTCTCCTGTCCCTTTGCGTATCAAGAGCAGACTTTTGTCAGACCTTTGTTGTCTATGCCTGTTGACATTTTCAGTTTGCCAGCTGCATCAGCTCCAAGTCAGGAAAACCCAGGAACTTGTTTCATGCCATTTCTTAGATTCCTTGCTTGTCTGCTTTTTTTTCAGTATTGTCTTATATCTCTTTTATACACAGTGTGTCCAGGATTTTGGGTTGTACCCAGGAAGAAAAATAGGGAAAATAAATATGTCTGTCTTCCCAGAAGTCTTGTTTGTACTTTTAAGTAATATGCTTAATTTAAAAAATATATTCTACTTTACCCCCAAATACCTCAATTTAGGAGCTCTTACTAAAGTTTAATCTGCATAACTTAGCATTCTCCCCTGGGTTAGGTAGAGTCAGCAATCCAGTATTCCTGTTCATGGCAAAGTAATGGCAGAGTGATGGCCCACCAAATCAGAGGTGTTACTGATGGTGAGATACACCAATGTTTCCTTTATTTTTCAGAACAAGAAAATTACAGTGAATAAGCTAATCTGTCATCCATATAATAAGATGCATGCTGATTTTCAGAGGTCAAAATATGGCAAGAATGTGCTTCTTAAAAGGGCATCAGTGTAGTAGTTAGGTGGAAAGACTTGTAGAGTGAAGTGCAAACAATGATGTATTAATGTTCCAACATGTTCTGTTTATTTGCTGTGTTCAGTTTAACAAGTGGATGTTGGTCAGCTTACAAAAGCAAGCGTTCCTTTTATGAGAATGTTGACAAGACATTTTAAACCCCAGTTTGGTGGACCTCTTCCTTGCAGAGATAAAGCTGCCTGCTTTGCTATTCAGAAGGGACTACAGGCCTCACGTGGCGACATTAAGCTGTTTAACCATAATGATATGGATGACCTGGGCGACTACTAAAAGAACAAGAGATTGAAGATCAAAAGGTATGATTCTTTTGAAGAAAATTATGCAGTTCTTTAGTACTTTCTAACCAGCTAAATTATAAATGAAATGGTAATTTGTCATGAAAACTTGCCTGTGGATCACATTCAGATATTAAATAAGGGTGTTCCTGCTCATTAAATGTACCTCACGTTAGAAAGCCAGACCTGATAGCAATTGCTTCATCACTGCCATTATTATATGTGGCAAATTTGAAAGGTTATCCAGGCAGCTTTCTAAAAGAAAAGCAGTGAGCACTTTGGAGGTAGAGGGATACAGACTCAATTCTACAGAAATAACACTAGAACTCACTAGGGTGTTAGTAAGGGGTACCTAGTGAATTCAGAATAGGCTTGGTCATATCAGAATAAATCATGTGTCAGTTCACTGGAAAAAAAAAAAAAAAAAACAGGGGCAGCAGATCTCAATTTATGAATATATGAACAAATTGAGACTCTTCTGACCCTCATCCCAGAGCTCTGAGCATTGCTTCCTGTGGGAGACAACTGCCCCAGGCATGGTTTCCTTTCATCCTGTGGCCTGTTTATGCTTCAAATGTTTAAACCTCTTATTGGGTTAGGTAGAGTCAGAACAAGAAAAGTAATGGCAGAGTGATGGCCCACCAAATCAGAGGTGTTACTGATGGTGAGATACACCAATGTTTCCTTTATTTTTCAGAACAAGAAAATTACAGTGAATAAGCTAATCTGTCATCCATATAATAAGATGCATGCTGATTTTCAGAGGTCAAAATATGGCAAGAATGTGCTTCTTAAAAGGGCATCAGTGTAGTAGTTAGGTGGAAAGACTTGTAGAGTGAAGTGCAAACAATGATGTATTAATGTTCCAACATGTTCTGTTTATTTGCTGTGTTCAGTTTAACAAGTGGATGTTGGTCAGCTTACAAAAGCAAGCGTTCCTTTTATGAGAATGTTGACAAGACATTTTAAACCCCAGTTTGGTGGACCTCTTCCTTGCAGAGATAAAGCTGCCTGCTTTGCTATTCAGAAGGGACTACAGGCCTCACGTAGCGACATTAAGCTGTTTAACCATAATGATATGGATGACCTGGAGCGACTACTAAAAGAACAAGAGATTGAAGATCAAAAGGTATGATTCTTTTGAAGAAAATTATGCAGTTCTTTAGTACTTTCTAACCAGCTAAATTATAAATGAAATGGTAATTTGTCATGAAAACTTGCCTGTGGATCACATTCAGATATTAAATAAGGGTGTTCCTGCTCATTAAATGTACCTCACGTTAGAAAGCCAGACCTGATAGCAATTGCTTCATCACTGCCATTATTATATGTGGCAAATTTGAAAGGTTATCCAGGCAGCTTTCTAAAAGAAAAGCAGTGAGCACTTTGGAGGTAGAGGGATACAGACTCAATTCTACAGAAATAACACTAGAACTCACTAGGGTGTTAGTAAGGGGTACCTAGTGAATTCAGAATAGGCTTGGTCATATCAGAATAAATCATGTGTCAGTTCACTGGAAAAAAAAAAAAAAAAAACAGGGGCAGCAGATCTCAATTTATGAATATATGAACAAATTGAGACTCTTCTGACCCTCATCCCAGAGCTCTGAGCATTGCTTCCTGTGGGAGACAACTGCCCCAGGCATGGTTTCCTTTCATCCTGTGGCCTGTTTATGCTTCTTCACAAGCACCTGCAGAGCCTCTTGGGACAGGGAGGGAACTTGAGGGGTGGAACTTGCTCCTTGTTGTTGTGTAAAGAGAGAAACAGAGGAGATATGTTCAAAGCATCATTGTTAGAATTTGCATTTGCTTGCCCCTGGCCCATAGATAGAGAAGTAGTTCTGGGCTGTGGTTCTGCAGTGGAAGCCACTGTGTGCGGAGGTCCTGGTAACCAGTTACCACATCTTTCTAAAACTCCACTTTCAAGTGGACTTTTCAACTGCCAGCTCATCCATTATTACAGTAATTGATGAAGATGCTCACCCCATTCTTAATTTTGTATTAATTTCCATTTTTCCAGATAGTTGCTTTATTTCTTTTGGATTCTGTTCTCTTTGTTTAGCGATAGCTTGAGAGCAGTACTTCATGGTTAAATGCATTCTCATGATAAACATGTATAGACTCTGCTATTTTATGATAGATGTGCCGAAAGGCAGTGTTTTATAGTTAAACAGTTTAGAAAAACCTATAGGGAAAATAAAACTTGAGGCCATCCCACCTACGAATTCTTTATGCAAATTTTAAATAGATGTCCCTTATTCTGATTCAGTAACAGAATGCTGCCGTAGTGAGCACGCCGCCTTAGAAAGTGTGTCCAGTGACTTGGTCGGCTGTACGATTGTTTTGCTGAGTTAGCACTGTTCAGATTTGGAAGATGGCATAGTCAAGTTTTGTGTGTGGTTTATAACATTTATATTCCATAGAGCACCACATTTTCCTGCCAAGCAGAGACTTTCTAGAGTAATTTCTGTTTCCATTTTTAGAAATAATTCTTTTAAAATTTCATTTTCATAAAAAATAATGTTAAATTTTTAAAATATTTTCTACTTAGATGCTTATATTTCCTTTGAAAGTGAGTTAAAATATTGCACTTTAATCTGGGTTTGGATTAGACTCTTTATCAATTCCCGTCCGCTGCCCCGCCCATGACAGTAGATAAAAATCAGCAGATTGGGACTTCTTGGTAGCTCAGTGGTAAAGAATCTGCCTGTCATTGCACAAGACACGGGTTCAATTCTTAATCTGGGGAAGACCCCATATGCTGTGGAGCAAGTAAGCCCATGCTCCCCAACCACTCTTCCTGTGCTCTGGATCTTGGGAGCTGCAACTACCTGTACAGTCTAGAGCCTGTGCTGCGTAACAGGAGAATCCACTGCAACGGGAAGCCTGCAGTCCACAGCTAGAAAAAGCCTCTGCATGGCAAGGAAGACCCAGCAAAACCAAAAATTAATGAATAAATTTATTTTTAAAAAAGATCATGGAAGAAATACAAAAGAAAACAAAATTGTCTGACCTCACTAACAATTGCAGAAATCAGGTTAAGAGTTTTTGCCTGTCTAGTTAAGGAATAGGATGATATACAAAGGGCCTTCCTGAAACTCTGAGATTTTCATTTGGCACATCCTTGCTAGAGGGTAAATGGGTAGATATATTCTAGAATTCTTAGTAAGACATTTTGTTAAATGCATTCTCATGATAAACATGTATAGACTCTGCTATTTTATGATAGATGTGCGAGGCAGTGTTTTATAGTTAAACAGTTTAGAAAAACCTATAGGGAAAATAAAACTTGAGGCCATCCCACCTCGAATTCTTTATGCAAATTTTAAATAGATGTCCCTTATTCTGATTCAGTAACAGAATGCTGCCGTAGTGAGCACGCCGCCTTAGAAAGTGTGTCCAGTGACTTGGTCGGCTGTACGATTGTTTTGCTGAGTTAGCACTGTTCAGATTTGGAAGATGGCATAGTCAAGTTTTGTGTGTGGTTTATAACATTTATATTCCATAGAGCACCACATTTTCCTGCCAAGCAGAGACTTTCTAGAGTAATTTCTGTTTCCATTTTTAGAAATAATTCTTTTAAAATTTCATTTTCATAAAAAATAATGTTAAATTTTTAAAATATTTTCTACTTAGATGCTTATATTTCCTTTGAAAGTGAGTTAAAATATTGCACTTTAATCTGGGTTTGGATTAGACTCTTTATCAATTCCCGTCCGCTGCCCCGCCCATGACAGTAGATAAAAATCAGCAGATTGGGACTTCTTGGTAGCTCAGTGGTAAAGAATCTGCCTGTCATTGCACAAGACACGGGTTCAATTCTTAATCTGGGGAAGACCCCATATGCTGTGGAGCAAGTAAGCCCATGCTCCCCAACCACTCTTCCTGTGCTCTGGATCTTGGGAGCTGCAACTACCTGTACAGTCTAGAGCCTGTGCTGCGTAACAGGAGAATCCACTGCAACGGGAAGCCTGCAGTCCACAGCTAGAAAAAGCCTCTGCATGGCAAGGAAGACCCAGCAAAACCAAAAATTAATGAATAAATTTATTTTTAAAAAAGATCATGGAAGAAATACAAAAGAAAACAAAATTGTCTGACCTCACTAACAATTGCAGAAATCAGGTTAAGAGTTTTTGCCTGTCTAGTTAAGGAATAGGATGATATACAAAGGGCCTTCCTGAAACTCTGAGATTTTTCATTTGGCACATCCTTGCTAGAGGGTAAATGGGTAGATATATTCTAGAATTCTTAGATACCCATACAGTCTAGAGTGCTGTCTTTAGAAGATAATCAGAAATGGTGTCAAAGATCAGCGCATACTTGGAGTTACTCTGTGTGTGGTGTGACAAGCCGGCCAGCTCCCCATCCAGTCATCCAGCTCCCACCCCGTCTCGATGATGATGATGATGATTGCCATCACCGTTACAGGTCTTGTTTTAAGTGAAATATACGGACATTGAAATACATAAATCCTGGTCATACAGTTTTGACCAATTGTTGTCCCTTGTGTGCTCCGGGTATCATGGCCCTGTCGGGACATAAACCCTGCATTCCTGGAACACTCCTCTGGGTCCCTTCCCCGTTGTTCTGTCTGTGGGCTCTCCTGGGTGACTGTGTGGTCTGGAAACACGTCTGAGAGAAGAAAGTACTGGTTTTCATCTCAGAATAACAGGATCTCACACCTCGAGCTTAAAGTTAATGTACTGTGTCTATTTGTTTCTTTATCTTAGTGAATAAGTCTTAGAGGATGCGAGTGCTAGGAACGCCTAACAGATTTTTGTATTTGGAGTTACTGAAATTTCAAACGTCTGTTTTTGTCTTTTAAAGAATCCTCGCAAGGCTCGTGTAACTCGACGTTTCATTGTCGTGGAAGGGTTGTACATGAATACTGGGACTCTTTGTCCTCTTCCAGAACTGGTGAGCAGCTGTGTTCATTCACTGTTTTAGAATTCAGACCATTTTTCAGTTATGCCTTTTGTTTATAACCACTTTTAATGTACAACGTCTTTGCTTTGCTTAATAGGTATCATAAGCACATTCTGATCCTATTAGGGAAGTAGATTAATGTTAAATGCCAACCCTGCCCTTAAAGAGTAGTCCAGACTGAAGACCCAGCAAAACCAAAAATTAATGAATAAATTTATTTTTAAAAAAGATCATGGAAGAAATACAAAAGAAAACAAAATTGTCTGACCTCACTAACAATTGCAGAAATCAGGTTAAGAGTTTTTGCCTGTCTAGTTAAGGAATAGGATGATATACAAAGGGCCTTCCTGAAACTCTGAGATTTTTCATTTGGCACATCCTTGCTAGAGGGTAAATGGGTAGATATATTCTAGAATTCTTAGATACCCATACAGTCTAGAGTGCTGTCTTTAGAAGATAATCAGAAATGGTGTCAAAGATCAGCGCATACTTGGAGTTACTCTGTGTGTGGTGTGACAAGCCGGCCAGCTCCCCATCCAGTCATCCAGCTCCCACCCCGTCTCGATGATGATGATGATGATTGCCATCACCGTTACAGGTCTTGTTTTAAGTGAAATATACGGACATTGAAATACATAAATCCTGGTCATACAGTTTTGACCAATTGTTGTCCCTTGTGTGCTCCGGGTATCATGGCCCTGTCGGGACATAAACCCTGCATTCCTGGAACACTCCTCTGGGTCCCTTCCCCGTTGTTCTGTCTGTGGGCTCTCCTGGGTGACTGTGTGGTCTGGAAACACGTCTGAGAGAAGAAAGTACTGGTTTTCATCTCAGAATAACAGGATCTCACACCTCGAGCTTAAAGTTAATGTACTGTGTCTATTTGTTTCTTTATCTTAGTGAATAAGTCTTAGAGGATGCGAGTGCTAGGAACGCCTAACAGATTTTTGTATTTGGAGTTACTGAAATTTCAAACGTCTGTTTTTGTCTTTTAAAGAATCCTCGCAAGGCTCGTGTAACTCGACGTTTCATTGTCGTGGAAGGGTTGTACATGAATACTGGGACTCTTTGTCCTCTTCCAGAACTGGTGAGCAGCTGTGTTCATTCACTGTTTTAGAATTCAGACCATTTTTCAGTTATGCCTTTTGTTTATAACCACTTTTAATGTACAACGTCTTTGCTTTGCTTAATAGGTATCATAAGCACATTCTGATCCTATTAGGGAAGTAGATTAATGTTAAATGCCAACCCTGCCCTTAAAGAGTAGTCCAGACTGAGTTTTTTAAAACCCACTTCATTGCAGTGTAGTGGACACGTCGTGCAGCAGCCTTCGTTTAAGAGCACAGTTGGACGTGCTCTGACGGGTGTGCCTGCCCTGCCGCCACCCCACTCCTTCCTCCGCAGGTTCCCTCAGGCCCCTTTGTGAGCAGCACCTCCGTTCCTGGCTGCAGGCCACCATTGCTCTGCTTTGTGTTCCTTTAGTTTTGCTTGTTGTAGGATTTCATGAATGAAATCATATAATGTATGTTTTGAATAACTCAGGTTTATTTCTTAACAAGGGGAACCAATAGATAACATAAAAGTAGCCATTTTAGAGTGTCGTTGAATGGCATGTGGTACATGCGCAGTGTTAGGCACTCCCCGGCTGGCTAGCTGTAAACCATTTTTGTCACTCCCAAGAAGACCCAGAACCTGTTCAGCAATTACTCCCCATTTTCTCTTCCGCCTAACCCTGACCAGTCTGCTTTCTGTCTATATATATTTACCTATTCTGGATATTTCTGATAAATGTAATCATATAATATATGACCTTTTGTGTGTAGCTTCATTCACTTACAACTTTTTCATTGTTTATCCAATTTGTGGCATCATATATGAGTACTTCATTCCTTTTAAAGCTAAGAAATACTCCATTGAGTGGATATGTCACATTTGGGCTTTTTGTTCACGAATATTTGGATTGCTTCACCTTTTGGCATTTGTGAAGAGTGCTGCTGTGAACATTCATGTACAAGTATTTGTTTGAATCCTTGTTTTCAACTCTTTGTGTATGTCCCTAGCAATTTAATTGCAAGATCATATGGTAGTTCTGCCTCCCTGGTGGCTCAGGTGGTAGAGAATCCGCCTGCAGCGCAGGAGGTCCAGGTTCGATCCCTGGGTTGGGAAGATCCCCTGGAGAAGGAAATGGCCACCCACTCCAGACTTCTTGCCTGGAGAATTCAGACCATTTTTCAGTTATGCCTTTTGTTTATAACCACTTTTAATGTACAACGTCTTTGCTTTGCTTAATAGGTATCATAAGCACATTCTGATCCTATTAGGGAAGTAGATTAATGTTAAATGCCAACCCTGCCCTTAAAGAGTAGTCCAGACTGAGTTTTTTAAAACCCACTTCATTGCAGTGTAGTGGACACGTCGTGCAGCAGCCTTCGTTTAAGAGCACAGTTGGACGTGCTCTGACGGGTGTGCCTGCCCTGCCGCCACCCCACTCCTTCCTCCGCAGGTTCCCTCAGGCCCCTTTGTGAGCAGCACCTCCGTTCCTGGCTGCAGGCCACCATTGCTCTGCTTTGTGTTCCTTTAGTTTTGCTTGTTGTAGGATTTCATGAATGAAATCATATAATGTATGTTTTGAATAACTCAGGTTTATTTCTTAACAAGGGGAACCAATAGATAACATAAAAGTAGCCATTTTAGAGTGTCGTTGAATGGCATGTGGTACATGCGCAGTGTTAGGCACTCCCCGGCTGGCTAGCTGTAAACCATTTTTGTCACTCCCAAGAAGACCCAGAACCTGTTCAGCAATTACTCCCCATTTTCTCTTCCGCCTAACCCTGACCAGTCTGCTTTCTGTCTATATATATTTACCTATTCTGGATATTTCTGATAAATGTAATCATATAATATATGACCTTTTGTGTGTAGCTTCATTCACTTACAACTTTTTCATTGTTTATCCAATTTGTGGCATCATATATGAGTACTTCATTCCTTTTAAAGCTAAGAAATACTCCATTGAGTGGATATGTCACATTTGGGCTTTTTGTTCACGAATATTTGGATTGCTTCACCTTTTGGCATTTGTGAAGAGTGCTGCTGTGAACATTCATGTACAAGTATTTGTTTGAATCCTTGTTTTCAACTCTTTGTGTATGTCCCTAGCAATTTAATTGCAAGATCATATGGTAGTTCTGCCTCCCTGGTGGCTCAGGTGGTAGAGAATCCGCCTGCAGCGCAGGAGGTCCAGGTTCGATCCCTGGGTTGGGAAGATCCCCTGGAGAAGGAAATGGCCACCCACTCCAGTCTTCTTGCCTGGAGAATCCCATAGTCAGAGGAGTCTGGTGGGCTGCAGTTCACGGGGATCGCAAAGTCAGACATGCCTGAAGCAACTAACACTTTTCACGTGGTGGTTCTATTTTTAACTTACTGAGGAAGTGCCCTGCTGTTTTCCACAGTGGCTTGTGCCATTTTATATTCCCACCAGCAATGGGAGGAGGGTTCCAGTTTCTCTGCATGTTCACCAAAACTGCATGTTTTGTTTTGTTTTGTTTTGTTACCACTCTTTACATTTCTTAAATGACAAATGATGTTGAGCCTCTTTTTTTGTGTTGGACACTTGTTTATCTTTGGAGAAATGTCTACAGAAGTCCTTTGCCCATTTTTAAATTGGATGGTCTTTTTGTTAAGTTGTAAGTTTTTATGAATTCTGAATGCTAGACCTTTATCAGATACGTGATTTCCAAATATTTTCGCTTGTTCTGTAGCTTTTCTTTTCACGTCTTTGATAGTGACCTTTGATGCACAAAAGATCTTTAGTTTTGGTTAAGTCTAATTTGTCTAAATTTTTGTTGTGACTTGTGTTTGTGTATTCTGTGAGAGAGGGGTTCAACTTTATTCATTTACATATGATTAATCATTTGTCCCTGTACCATTTTGTTGGAGAAACTTGTTTTCCTGTTGAATGGTCTTGGCACCCTTGTCAGAATCAACTGACGGAATTCTGAAAATGAATATTTTTGACCTTTGTGTAGCTTCATTCACTTACAACTTTTCATTGTTTATCCAATTTGTGGCATCATATATGAGTACTTCATTCCTTTTAAAGCTAAGAAATACTCCATTGAGTGGATATGTCACATTTGGGCTTTTTGTTCACGAATATTTGGATTGCTTCACCTTTTGGCATTTGTGAAGAGTGCTGCTGTGAACATTCATGTACAAGTATTTGTTTGAATCCTTGTTTTCAACTCTTTGTGTATGTCCCTAGCAATTTAATTGCAAGATCATATGGTAGTTCTGCCTCCCTGGTGGCTCAGGTGGTAGAGAATCCGCCTGCAGCGCAGGAGGTCCAGGTTCGATCCCTGGGTTGGGAAGATCCCCTGGAGAAGGAAATGGCCACCCACTCCAGTCTTCTTGCCTGGAGAATCCCATAGTCAGAGGAGTCTGGTGGGCTGCAGTTCACGGGGATCGCAAAGTCAGACATGCCTGAAGCAACTAACACTTTTCACGTGGTGGTTCTATTTTTAACTTACTGAGGAAGTGCCCTGCTGTTTTCCACAGTGGCTTGTGCCATTTTATATTCCCACCAGCAATGGGAGGAGGGTTCCAGTTTCTCTGCATGTTCACCAAAACTGCATGTTTTGTTTTGTTTTGTTTTGTTACCACTCTTTACATTTCTTAAATGACAAATGATGTTGAGCCTCTTTTTTTGTGTTGGACACTTGTTTATCTTTGGAGAAATGTCTACAGAAGTCCTTTGCCCATTTTTAAATTGGATGGTCTTTTTGTTAAGTTGTAAGTTTTTATGAATTCTGAATGCTAGACCTTTATCAGATACGTGATTTCCAAATATTTTCGCTTGTTCTGTAGCTTTTCTTTTCACGTCTTTGATAGTGACCTTTGATGCACAAAAGATCTTTAGTTTTGGTTAAGTCTAATTTGTCTAAATTTTTGTTGTGACTTGTGTTTGTGTATTCTGTGAGAGAGGGGTTCAACTTTATTCATTTACATATGATTAATCATTTGTCCCTGTACCATTTTGTTGGAGAAACTTGTTTTCCTGTTGAATGGTCTTGGCACCCTTGTCAGAATCAACTGACTGTAGATACATGGGTTTTTTTTCCTGGACTCTCAGTTCTTTCCAATTTATCTGTGTATCTAGCCTTATGCTAGATAATTACTTAATTCATGCATAATTACTTAATTCATGTAGCCTTGTGGTAAACTTTGAAATCAAGCCGTGAGTTCTCCATTTTTGTTCTGTTTCAAGGTTGTTTTGGTTATTTGGGGTACCTTTAAATTCCATTTGAATGTTAAGATCAGCTTTTCCATTTCTGTAAAAAATGCTGTTGAGATTTTTTTATAGGGGTTGTATTTAATATTTAGATTCCTGTGGGAAGGCTTGTGGTCTTAATGATAGTGAGTCTTTCCATTGATGCACATGGAATGTATTTCCATTTATTTTTATTTTCTTCAGTTTCTTTTGTTACTGTTTCAGGTTTTATTGTAAAGTCTTATATCTCTTTGGTTAAATGTATTCCTAAGTATTTTATTCTTTTTGATGCTATTATAGATGGCGTTTTCTTAATTTGCTTTTTGAATTGTTCATTGCTAGTTACAGATATGCAACTGACATTTGTGTATTGATCTTGTACAACTTTTGCTGAACTTGTTTATTAGCCGAAAGAGTATTTTTGTGGACCTTATGCTATATTTAAGCTAGAAAGCAAAGAGAGAAAAAGATTTTAAAAAAGTATATTAATGAAAACATATTTTGCATTATAGAAATGAATCTAAACTGAAACACAGTTCCTCTTAGGAAAGACTATACACAGCGTGTCCCAAGGAGTTCTTATGTATAATTAGACCAGTACTTGACAGCTGTATTACATGTCTGTACTGATAATGTCTGAACAATTCCTTTTTTAAAAATTGGCATGGTACTATCTGTATTATTGAGTTAAATGGAGTTATTTTAGAGTATCTGAAAGTACAGTCTGCTTTCGTTATTCATGACAGTTCTCTTCTATATAGTTGTGTGTGTGTGTGCGTGTGTGTTCACTTATGTTCTGTTATCATGCAGCCAATACTGACTTACCAAATACTGAACTCTTACTCCTAGGGCAAACACACAGTTCATTTTCTGCAGGCCCCTTGTCACAGTGTTTTTATCCGTCACTCAATACACGGCCTTGTTTTATATGTGTTTCAACTCTGTTTAAAGACACCTTATTTAATATATATTGTGATTTATTCACATTGAACAGATGACCAGCAGTACTATAACTCTGGCCTGAATGATGCTTATGTAACACACACATTTTTCCACAAAGGACATGTCATAACCTTCTTACACTTAGGAACACTAGACTGGAATTCAGCACCGTGCTTGGGGGCCATCTTAATCAACAAGATCACCGACGAAAAGCACAAAATGTGGAAAGTGTGGTGGTGACTAGGATGAAGAGGACACTGATCACAGTCTGAACGGGAGCCTGTGGCCTTGGCAGGGGAGCTGCAGGCAGGGGCCTCGCGGTCTTCACCACCCTGCAGCTGTACCCTGAGTGTTGACTTGGGGTTACAAGTAGATTTTAGCAAGTTGGCAGAATCACAAGTATGAATCCACCAATGCTGAAGATCAACTGTACGTTTTTTTTCCTCTGCTTTTCATTTTAGGTTTAATTTTGTTCTTCCCCATATGTTTTGTGCACTGCTAATCATCAGTATTGTAAAGTTGTGTTTATTTACCACATAGGTTAAGTTAAAATATAAATATAAAGCGAGGATCTTTCTGGAGGAAAGCCTTTCATTTGGAGTCCTAGGAGAGCATGGCCGAGGAGTCACAGAACATTTTGGGATCAGTGTAAGCACTACTTTTCTGGAACTGTCTTTCCTTAAAAATTGAGAAAAAATGGAAATGTAATTCAATTTTTTAAAAAAGCGTCTAGTTTCGCTGTTTTCTGACTGTAGTTTCTGTCTAGTTTTCTCACTGCTTTTCCTGGTTGTCTTGGAGATAGTATTTATAAGAGCTTGAGGAGCAGTGCAGAGTGTATGGATCTTGTTTGGGCCCTGACTAATACATGCTGTGAAAACCAAGTTTTGTGAAACAGAGATACTTGAACAGTCAATATTTGACATTACAAAGTTTTTCATGTTTTTATTGTCTTAATGTTTTTGAAAGAGCATGTATCTTTTATAAATGCTCACTGAGATGTTTATAGATTAAAGTATGTGAAGTCTGAGATTTGCTTCGAAGAAATGAAGAGTGCTGTATATGGAATAAGATTGTCCGTAAGTTGATAATTATTGAATCTGGTGGTAATTCTGTATACTTCCATATATGTTTGAAATTTTTCACAATGAAAGGATGGAAAAGAGTAAGAGGGCACAGGTGTTCTGCTGGATCTGTGGAACACTTGGAATAACCCCATGTGTGAACTGACCAGGGGTCACTGAGGCTGTCGGCGAGTAGTTACTGAATCGTTGCTGTCGTAGGAGGCAGCGTGTGCTTGGCGGGAGCTGCGGTGAGGACCAGAGGAGGGCTGAGCAGCTGAGAAGCTTCTGGGTGTCCAGGAGCCTGGGGTCACATTAGGTTTATCCACGGCCCAAGGTGGTCCATTTGTCAGAGAGTCTATTGCTATCAAGTTTGAAAATGATTTCATTTTGAAAATGTGGGAAGGATAAATGGAATGTACTACTCATTCCCAAAATGCTCAAAAAATTCCTTTTTATTCCTCTCAAGTACCTTCCATGGAGAAGGCCAGCTGAGACCACTGTTTCTAAACAGGGAAATGATCTTGTCTCGTGCCTCTGAATATGTTTAGTATCAAGCATCTTTAGGGCTTCTTTGGTGGTCCAGTGGGTAGAGTCTGCCTGGCAGTGCAGGGGCTACCAGTTCGATCCCTGGCCCGGGAAGATCACATGCCACGGAGCCGCTAGACTGGTGTGTCCAGTTACGAGCCAGCGCTCTGGAGCACATGCGCCCAGAGTCGGTGCTTTGCCGCCAGGGAGGTCACTGCGGCAGGAGGCCCACACAGGCCAAAGAGTGAAGATGGATGAAAATAAATAAATGAAGGACCAATAAACAAGAGCCCCCCCCCCCCAAAAAAAAAAACCCTCTAGACTTCATCTTTTATCCACTGTGAGTAAATTGTCTGTGATGAACGGCAGAGAAGTGTGAAGTGAGACACCTTTGGAGGCACACTGTGACACAGCGGTCCTCTTGACGAGCGATTTTGTGTGACTTTTGCCTTGTTTTCACAAATGTGACTTGAATGTCGGTGTTATTAGTGCTGAGGTTTTGTCTCTAGGCTTGACACTGGCCTTTTTTTTCTTCCTTACTTCAAATTGAGAAGTAACTCCCACTGTCCCTCTTCCTTGGCAGATTGATGATATCGACTTTATCAGTGCCAACATGGAGAACTCACTTGCTTCCATTGGGGGTTTCTGCTGTGGCAGGTCTTTCGTAATTGACCATCAGGTGGGTTCTTTTAAAAACAAAAAGCAAAAACCGTAACTTACTACTCCATTGGTCATCCAAAAGTGTAACTTTTTATAAAGTTTTATTCTTAGTCTGTCATACAGTTTTTATTTAGAAATAGATTGTTAAAGAATCACTCAAAATATTTACAGTAAGAAATTATTTCCCCCTTTAAAAAAAAAAAGGCTTTGTTTTTGTTACATGGTAACTTCTGTACATGCCTGGATCTTACCCATCTCACGGGTCATACCGGCTGTTTGATAGGTAGAGCAGAGATTTAGTGCCTTTAGATTTTTTAGCCCCCTCCCCTACAAATGTAAGTTTTGTGACTTGTTTGTTTCTTCTCAGAGACTTTCTGGCCAGGGATACTGCTTTTCAGCTTCGTTGCCTCCCCTGTTAGCTGCTGCTGCGATTGAGGCTCTCAACATCATGGAAGAGAATCCAGGTATAGCTTTTAATATCCTAGGAAGTCAAAGATATGCAGGCTATGTTAGACATGCTGCTGATCTGAGTTTTGGGAGAAATTAGCTGGAGGGAATTATTTCCCAGGCAAAACTCTGGCTCTGAATTGGGTGTTCTGGCAGCCTGTGGGAAGCGTGGTGGTGAGGAAGTTGCCCATCCCTCAGGGCTTCACTTAGAACTTCCCTCCTGTTTGTGGAGGTAGGGCCCAAGCCACAGCGGGCTGGCTCCTTGGGCGGGCACAGAGGCCAGAAGCAGGAAGCCTAGCTCGTGGCCAGTCAACATTTGATTTATCTTTTTTTTTTGAGCTGAAGTATGCAAATTTCTGGTACATAGAATTTTATAGCTGTTGTCCGGTTTTCTCCTGCAGCCTTTGAGCCAGGAGTTGATAGTGAAGCCAGACTGGTTTATCAAACATTAAAGCCTGCTGACGGAGCAGGCGACTCGGTTTAAAATGTGTTTCTGGGCAGTGATAGCACCTCCTCATCCAAGGATAAAACACAAATGGAGGAGCAGGCCCAGGTTTTGTAAATTTTAAGTTTTCTAAATGTCTGAAATTTCAGCACCGGTTTTGATTCAGAAAATGGGTAAAAGTGAGTGTTTTGTGTGTATACTCTTGGACTTGCTGTCAGGTAGTCTGCCACCCGCATCTCCTGAGAGAGTTCAGCTTGTGGAGTCTTCCTTAAGAGAAGGCAAACGTATCAAGAGAGAGATCCTAAACATTACCACAGTGCCTGTGTTTTCCCAAGTTGTTCAGGGTCCAGAAATCAGTAATTTACTTGTACCCTTTTATTCTTAACCAGGTAACTTATAGAATTTCAATAGGAACAAGAGCCACTGTTACATGGTAACTTCTGTACATGCCTGGATCTTACCCATCTCACGGGTCATACCGGCTGTTTGATAGGTAGAGCAGAGATTTAGTGCCTTTAGATTTTTTAGCCCCCTCCCCTACAAATGTAAGTTTTGTGACTTGTTTGTTTCTTCTCAGAGACTTTCTGGCCAGGGATACTGCTTTTCAGCTTCGTTGCCTCCCCTGTTAGCTGCTGCTGCGATTGAGGCTCTCAACATCATGGAAGAGAATCCAGGTATAGCTTTTAATATCCTAGGAAGTCAAAGATATGCAGGCTATGTTAGACATGCTGCTGATCTGAGTTTTGGGAGAAATTAGCTGGAGGGAATTATTTCCCAGGCAAAACTCTGGCTCTGAATTGGGTGTTCTGGCAGCCTGTGGGAAGCGTGGTGGTGAGGAAGTTGCCCATCCCTCAGGGCTTCACTTAGAACTTCCCTCCTGTTTGTGGAGGTAGGGCCCAAGCCACAGCGGGCTGGCTCCTTGGGCGGGCACAGAGGCCAGAAGCAGGAAGCCTAGCTCGTGGCCAGTCAACATTTGATTTATCTTTTTTTTTTGAGCTGAAGTATGCAAATTTCTGGTACATAGAATTTTATAGCTGTTGTCCGGTTTTCTCCTGCAGCCTTTGAGCCAGGAGTTGATAGTGAAGCCAGACTGGTTTATCAAACATTAAAGCCTGCTGACGGAGCAGGCGACTCGGTTTAAAATGTGTTTCTGGGCAGTGATAGCACCTCCTCATCCAAGGATAAAACACAAATGGAGGAGCAGGCCCAGGTTTTGTAAATTTTAAGTTTTCTAAATGTCTGAAATTTCAGCACCGGTTTTGATTCAGAAAATGGGTAAAAGTGAGTGTTTTGTGTGTATACTCTTGGACTTGCTGTCAGGTAGTCTGCCACCCGCATCTCCTGAGAGAGTTCAGCTTGTGGAGTCTTCCTTAAGAGAAGGCAAACGTATCAAGAGAGAGATCCTAAACATTACCACAGTGCCTGTGTTTTCCCAAGTTGTTCAGGGTCCAGAAATCAGTAATTTACTTGTACCCTTTTATTCTTAACCAGGTAACTTATAGAATTTCAATAGGAACAAGAGCCACTGTTTTGTTGTGGAAAACCTTACTGTGGATTTTGCTGAAAGTAGGGGGAGAAGGTGCCTGCTAGTCTGTGCCAAAGGGGAACGCTGGGGGTCTTCAGAGGAATTGCTGTCTGTCTGTGTGTGTTATTAGTGGGCAGAATTGATGAACTGGGGACTTCTCTGGTTGGTTAAGACTCTGCGCCTCCACTGCAGTGGCACAGGTTTGATCCCTGTTTGGGGAACTAAAATCCTGCATGCCACAAGGCACAACCGTAAAATTAGTTAAAATAAATAAATTGATGGAACTGGATCTTTTAAAAAAAATTTAGATTATAATATCAAATTTTCAAACTGTGCTATCAAATATATTTGTTTCATTCAGGTATTTTTGCAGTGTTGAAAGAAAAATGCAAACGAATTCATAAAGCTTTACAAAGGTGAGTTTTATATCTTTTCAGCCAACTCAGAGGTTATCTGCACCACATTCAAACAACTGGTGAAAAACTTTGAATGTTACCCCTTTGGTTTTGAATGCATTTGATAGACTGGGTCAGTTTGACTAAATTGCAATTAAGAAACCAAAAACCCAGTTCATTTAAATTTGTTTGTGAGAAACCAGAGCATCCTTTTTGCCATTGTTTTAAAGAATCATAACTTTGTTTCTCCAAAAATGATACACGCTCACTAGTAAAAGTAATTGCAGCAGTACAGAAGGTAGCAAAGATACGGAGCAGGCGACTCGGTTTAAAATGTGTTTCTGGGCAGTGATAGCACCTCCTCATCCAAGGATAAAACACAAATGGAGGAGCAGGCCCAGGTTTTGTAAATTTTAAGTTTTCTAAATGTCTGAAATTTCAGCACGGTTTTGATTCAGAAAATGGGTAAAAGTGAGTGTTTTGTGTGTATACTCTTGGACTTGCTGTCAGGTAGTCTGCCACCCGCATCTCCTGAGAGAGTTCAGCTTGTGGAGTCTTCCTTAAGAGAAGGCAAACGTATCAAGAGAGAGATCCTAAACATTACCACAGTGCCTGTGTTTTCCCAAGTTGTTCAGGGTCCAGAAATCAGTAATTTACTTGTACCCTTTTATTCTTAACCAGGTAACTTATAGAATTTCAATAGGAACAAGAGCCACTGTTTTGTTGTGGAAAACCTTACTGTGGATTTTGCTGAAAGTAGGGGGAGAAGGTGCCTGCTAGTCTGTGCCAAAGGGGAACGCTGGGGGTCTTCAGAGGAATTGCTGTCTGTCTGTGTGTGTTATTAGTGGGCAGAATTGATGAACTGGGGACTTCTCTGGTTGGTTAAGACTCTGCGCCTCCACTGCAGTGGCACAGGTTTGATCCCTGTTTGGGAACTAAAATCCTGCATGCCACAAGGCACAACCGTAAAATTAGTTAAAATAAATAAATTGATGGAACTGGATCTTTTAAAAAAAATTTAGATTATAATATCAAATTTTCAAACTGTGCTATCAAATATATTTGTTTCATTCAGGTATTTTTGCAGTGTTGAAAGAAAATGCAAACGAATTCATAAAGCTTTACAAAGGTGAGTTTTATATCTTTTCAGCCAACTCAGAGGTTATCTGCACCACATTCAAACAACTGGTGAAAAACTTTGAATGTTACCCCTTTGGTTTTGAATGCATTTGATAGACTGGGTCAGTTTGACTAAATTGCAATTAAGAAACCAAAAACCCAGTTCATTTAAATTTGTTTGTGAGAAACCAGAGCATCCTTTTTGCCATTGTTTTAAAGAATCATAACTTTGTTTCTCCAAAAATGATACACGCTCACTAGTAAAAGTAATTGCAGCAGTACAGAAGGTAGCAAAGATGAACATAAGGAATAACACAGCATGCCGCCTCTAGGAGTATCCGTCTGAACACGGGGGAGTGTCTGCACATCCTGGGGAAGGAGGGGAGAGATCAGATGACAGTGGGTTCACACGTTCATGTTGCTTTTTAGAAAATTGCTAAGTTTTATTTCCAACTACTTCAAGAAAAAGAAACTAGTGAGTGTGAGGTGGCCCTTACATGTGTCCTTTATTTTTGTTTATATTAACTACACAAGAGTAGTTTACAATTTCTCGAGAGTTGAAAAAAAAAAAAATTGAAGCTGGCAACATCCTCAGGCAGATTTCTGGTCTCACAGAAAACGAACTCACCTTTACAAAGTAAAGCCTGCCTCCTCAGGGATTTCTCAGTCATCCAAGCCTATTGCCAGATACAGAAACTAGAAGCTTCTCGAAAAGAAGAGGACATCTGATGAGCAAGCTGGTCACAGATGCTCCAGATAATAGAGGGGCAGAAATAATTAAAGTCTAGGTCTGACCTCATGATGATACCGGAAGTTCCTGCATGGTTTACGGTAGCGAAGCACTGTTGTTTCCAGTGACATCGGCTTAGGGAGTGTCAGCAAGCCAGGTCGGCCCAGCCCCTGGAGTCCCTGTCAGTTCACGAACACCTGCCTCAGGTGGCCTTCGTTCTGTCCAGCGGGGCTCACACGTCTCGTGTACTGTTGAAACTAGCACAGCTCACCACTGCTCCTGCCCTTTGCTCATTCTGTTCCTGCCACTAACATGGGATGGCTGTATGTTTTGATGTGAGAACATCCTTGCATTCCTGAGTAAACCTCTGCTTGATTATAGTATGTTTTTTTTTGCAGTGTGAAAATTTTGAGTTTCTATAGCCGTATTTGCGATTTAAATGGGCCTGTAATCTTTTCTTCACAGCACTCTTACGTAGCCTGGGAGTCATTGTTGTGGTAGCCTCAGGGAGGCGCTGACCAGCTTTTCCACTGCCGTGCGTCGTGCATCGCAGAGCCGCTGTGTGAGGCCAGGCTTGACTGTTGCCTGCCTCAGAGTGGAGTAGGCTTCCTCTGTCAGGCTCTCTAGACGTGGGCCCTCTGAGTGCGCATAGTTCATGATTATCTTTCTTGTATCTGTATTCTTTCTTCTTTTTATTTTCTGTTTCTGTCATTTTCATTTTTGTGATACTTTTAACAGGATTTTGCCCAGCACATTTTTTTAGGTTTGATTTTGTTTTTTACTCATACTTTGTTTTCTTTTTTTTTTTTTTTTATTCTTTATTTTAAAGGTTTTACAGAGTTTTGTTGTTCACAGACATGTATGTTCCCAGATCAGTCCTATGCATATCCCTGGTCCCCACCTGCCCAGATCCCCCCATCCCACCCCTCCAGACCTTCTCCCCAAGCCATTGTAAGCACTCCTATTCCCTTAGCACTATGACACTAGCTATCTTTTCCACACAGAACAGTATAGGTTTCCATGTTACTCCCTCCATGCTTCCCCCTCCCTATTTCTTCGCCACAATGTCCCTATGTCTATGCTCTGTCTGTTTTTCCATGAGTTCCCTGCATGTGTTATCAAGACCGTCCTACTAGATTCCATATATGTGTGTTAGTATACTGTATTTGTCTTTCTCTTTTTGACTTACTTCACTTTTTATGATAGGTTCTAGAGCCAGCCACTTCATTAGGACTGAGTCTTCTGCATTTCTTTTAACAGCTGAGTAGTATTCCAGTGTATATATGTACCAGGGCTTCTGTATCCATTCATTTGTCGATGGACATCTAGGCTGCTTCCATCTAGGCTGGCTATTGTATAGAGAGCGGCAACTAGCACAGCTCACCACTGCTCCTGCCCTTTGCTCATTCTGTTCCTGCCACTAACATGGGATGGCTGTATGTTTTGATGTGAGAACATCCTTGCATTCCTGAGTAAACCTCTGCTTGATTATAGTATGTTTTTTTTTGCAGTGTGAAAATTTTGAGTTTCTATAGCCGTATTTGCGATTTAAATGGGCCTGTAATCTTTTCTTCACAGCACTCTTACGTAGCCTGGGAGTCATTGTTGTGGTAGCCTCAGGGAGGCGCTGACCAGCTTTTCCACTGCCGTGCGTCGTGCATCGCAGAGCCGCTGTGTGAGGCCAGGCTTGACTGTTGCCTGCCTCAGAGTGGAGTAGGCTTCCTCTGTCAGGCTCTCTAGACGTGGGCCCTCTGAGTGCGCATAGTTCATGATTATCTTTCTTGTATCTGTATTCTTTCTTCTTTTTATTTTCTGTTTCTGTCATTTTCATTTTTGTGATACTTTTAACAGGATTTTGCCCAGCACATTTTTTTAGGTTTGATTTTGTTTTTTACTCATACTTTGTTTTCTTTTTTTTTTTTTTTTATTCTTTATTTTAAAGGTTTTACAGAGTTTTGTTGTTCACAGACATGTATGTTCCCAGATCAGTCCTATGCATATCCCTGGTCCCCACCTGCCCAGATCCCCCCATCCCACCCCTCCAGACCTTCTCCCCAAGCCATTGTAAGCACTCCTATTCCCTTAGCACTATGACACTAGCTATCTTTTCCACACAGAACAGTATAGGTTTCCATGTTACTCCCTCCATGCTTCCCCCTCCCTATTTCTTCGCCACAATGTCCCTATGTCTATGCTCTGTCTGTTTTTCCATGAGTTCCCTGCATGTGTTATCAAGACCGTCCTACTAGATTCCATATATGTGTGTTAGTATACTGTATTTGTCTTTCTCTTTTTGACTTACTTCACTTTTTATGATAGGTTCTAGAGCCAGCCACTTCATTAGGACTGAGTCTTCTGCATTTCTTTTAACAGCTGAGTAGTATTCCAGTGTATATATGTACCAGGGCTTCTGTATCCATTCATTTGTCGATGGACATCTAGGCTGCTTCCATCTAGGCTGGCTATTGTATAGAGAGCGGCAATGAACATTGGGGTACAGGTGCTTCTTTCAGTTTTGATTTCATCAGGGTATAAGCTTAATAGTGGGATTGCTGGGTCAAAGGGTGCTTCTATTTTTAGTTTTTTAAGAAATCTCCATACTGTCTTCCATAGAGGCTGTATCAGTTGACATTCCCACCAGCAATGCAAGAGGGTTCCCTTTTCTCCGCACCCTCTCCAGCATTTATTGTCTGCAGATTTTTTGATGATGGCCATTCTGACGGGTGTGAGGTGGTATCTCATTGTAGTTTTAATTTGCATTTCTCTAATAATAAGCGAGGTTGAGCATCGTTTCATGTGCTTTTGGGCCATCTGTAGGTTCTCTTTGGAGAGGCATCTCTTTAGATCTTTTTCCCATTTTTTGATTGGGTTGTTCATTTTTCCGGTGCTGAGTTGTCTGAGTTGCTTGTAGATTTTGGAGATTAATTCTTTGTCTGTTGTTTCATTTGCTACCATTTTCTCCCACTCTGTGGGGTGTCTGTTGAGCTTTTTTTGTAATTTCTTTTGCTGTACAAAAGCTTTTAAGTTTCATGAGGTCCCACATGTTCATTTTTCTTTTCAGTTCTGCTATTTTAGTTGGTGGGTCAGAGAAGATCTTGCTTTGATTGATGTCCTTGAGGGTTTTGCCTATATTCTTCTCTAAGAGTTTGATGGTTTCTGGTCTTACATTTAGGTCTTTAATCCAAGCCATGTTACCTCACTCCAGCTATCTTTTCCACACAGAACAGTATAGGTTTCCATGTTACTCCCTCCATGCTTCCCCCTCCCTATTTCTTCGCCACAATGTCCCTATGTCTATGCTCTGTCTGTTTTTCCATGAGTTCCCTGCATGTGTTATCAAGACCGTCCTACTAGATTCCATATATGTGTGTTAGTATACTGTATTTGTCTTTCTCTTTTTGACTTACTTCACTTTTTATGATAGGTTCTAGAGCCAGCCACTTCATTAGGACTGAGTCTTCTGCATTTCTTTTAACAGCTGAGTAGTATTCCAGTGTATATATGTACCAGGGCTTCTGTATCCATTCATTTGTCGATGGACATCTAGGCTGCTTCCATCTAGGCTGGCTATTGTATAGAGAGCGGCAATGAACATTGGGGTACAGGTGCTTCTTTCAGTTTTGATTTCATCAGGGTATAAGCTTAATAGTGGGATTGCTGGGTCAAAGGGTGCTTCTATTTTTAGTTTTTTAAGAAATCTCCATACTGTCTTCCATAGAGGCTGTATCAGTTGACATTCCCACCAGCAATGCAAGAGGGTTCCCTTTTCTCCGCACCCTCTCCAGCATTTATTGTCTGCAGATTTTTTGATGATGGCCATTCTGACGGGTGTGAGGTGGTATCTCATTGTAGTTTTAATTTGCATTTCTCTAATAATAAGCGAGGTTGAGCATCGTTTCATGTGCTTTTGGGCCATCTGTAGGTTCTCTTTGGAGAGGCATCTCTTTAGATCTTTTTCCCATTTTTTGATTGGGTTGTTCATTTTTCCGGTGCTGAGTTGTCTGAGTTGCTTGTAGATTTTGGAGATTAATTCTTTGTCTGTTGTTTCATTTGCTACCATTTTCTCCCACTCTGTGGGGTGTCTGTTGAGCTTTTTTTGTAATTTCTTTTGCTGTACAAAAGCTTTTAAGTTTCATGAGGTCCCACATGTTCATTTTTCTTTTCAGTTCTGCTATTTTAGTTGGTGGGTCAGAGAAGATCTTGCTTTGATTGATGTCCTTGAGGGTTTTGCCTATATTCTTCTCTAAGAGTTTGATGGTTTCTGGTCTTACATTTAGGTCTTTAATCCATTTTGAGTTGATCTTAGTGTATGGTGTCAGGGAATGTTCCAACTTCATTTTTTTGCATGTAGCTGTCCAATTCTCTCAGAACCACTGCCGGGCCAGCCGGCAATCGAACAGGTCCTGAAGAGAGTGGCAGATAGGCTAAGAAAAGAAAGAAGGACAGAAAAGATGGGGTTGAGAGGGACAGCAAGAAGGCAGACAACTCTACAGGTTGCTGACAAGTTGCTGACAAGTTTATTGAATTCGCTCATACCTTTTATACTTCACACAACAAGCAATTGTGTACACGTGCTTTAGAGGCCAGGTGTCGATCATTACAATGGTTCTGGGTCATAATGCCCCTCAAGCCCTTTTCACCTGTAAAGAGGCTCCAGGTGTTCTTTATGATAGCTCAGGAACGTCTTCACAACACCTGGGGTGGCGGGACAGAGAGCTATGCTGTTATCAGCCCCTGTTGCCAGGGCAACTCCCAGGGCTATGTTTCCTTAAAGGAAACCCCTTGAAACAGGGCAGCTCCCCGCACACCACTTGTTGAAGAGGCTGTCTTTGTCCCATTTTATAGTTTCTCCTCCTTTATCAAAAATAAGGTACCCATAGGTGCTTGGGTTTATCTCTGGGTTCTTGATCTTGTTCCATTGGTCTATAGTTCTGTTTTTGTGCCAGTACCGTACTGTCTTGATGACTGTTGCTTTGTAGTAGAGTCTGAAGTTAGGGAGGCTGGTCCCTCCAGCTCCATTTTTCTTTCTCAGGATTGCTTTGGCTATTCGAGGTCTTTTGTGTTTCCATATGAACTGTGTGATTCTTTGGTCTAGTTCTGTGAAAAATGTCAATGGAAGTTGAATAGGTATTGCATTGAATCTGTAGATAATATTTGGTAGTATGGTCATTTTCACAATATTGATTCTTCCGATCCAGAAACATGGAATATCTCTCCATCTGTTTAAGTCTTCTTTAATGTCTCTCATGAGTGTCTTGTAATTTTCTGTGTACAGTTCTTTTGTTTCTTTGGGTAGGTTTATTCCTAGATATTTGATTCTTTTGGTTGCAATGGTGAAGGGGACTGCCTCTTTGATTTCATTTTCTGATTTTTCATTGTTTGTGTATAGGAATGCCAGTGATTTCTGTGTGTTGACTTTGTATCCTGTGACTTTGCTGAATTTGTTGATTAGCTCTAGTAGCTTTGTAAGAGAGTCTTTGGGATTTTCTATGTATAATATCATGTCGTCTGCAAAAAGAGAGAGCTTGACTTCTTCCTTTCCAATCTGGATTCCTTTGATTTCTTTCTCTTCTCTTATTGCCATTGCTAGAACTTCCAGGACTATGTTGAATAGTAGTGGTGAAAGTGGACACCCCTGTCTTGTTCCTGATCTTAGAGGGAATGCTTTCAGTGTTTCACCATTGAGGACAATGTTTGCTGTGGGCTTCTCATATATGGCTTTCACTATGTTGAGATAGGTTCCTTCTATGCCCATTTTCTGAAGAGTTTTTATCATAAATGGGTGTTGTACTTTGTTGAAGGCTTTTTCTGCATCTATTGAGATGATCATGTGATTTTTGTCTCTCAGTTTGTTGATATGGTGTATCACATTGATTGATTTGCGGATGTTGAAGAAGCCTTGCATGCCTGGGATGAACCCGACTTGATCATGATGTATGAGTTTTTTGATGTGTCGTTGAATTCTGTTTGCTAGGATTTTGTTGAGGATCTTGGCATCTAAGTTCATCAGGGAAATTGGTCTGTAATTTTCCTTTTTTGTGTTACCTTTGCCTGGTTTGTGTATCAGAGTGATGGTGGCCTCATAGAATGTGTTTGGAAGTTTTCCTTCCTGTGCTGCAATTTTTTGAAAGAGTTTTAGAAGGACAGGCATTAACTCTTCTTTAAATGTTTGGTAGAATTCGGCTGTGAAGCCATGGCCCGGGATCGAGTTTTTTCCATATGAACTGTGTGATTCTTTGGTCAGTTGAATCGGGTAAGATAATTATTTGGAAGTATAGTCATTTTCACAATATTGATTCTTCCGATCCAGAAACATGGAATATCTCTCCATCTGTTTAAGTCTTCTTTAATGTCTCTCATGAGTGTCTTGTAATTTTCTGTGTACAGTTCTTTTGTTTCTTTGGGTAGGTTTATTCCTAGATATTTGATTCTTTTGGTTGCAATGGTGAAGGGGACTGCCTCTTTGATTTCATTTTCTGATTTTTCATTGTTTGTGTATAGGAATGCCAGTGATTTCTGTGTGTTGACTTTGTATCCTGTGACTTTGCTGAATTTGTTGATTAGCTCTAGTAGCTTTGTAAGAGAGTCTTTGGGATTTTCTATGTATAATATCATGTCGTCTGCAAAAAGAGAGAGCTTGACTTCTTCCTTTCCAATCTGGATTCCTTTGATTTCTTTCTCTTCTCTTATTGCCATTGCTAGAACTTCCAGGACTATGTTGAATAGTAGTGGTGAAAGTGGACACCCCTGTCTTGTTCCTGATCTTAGAGGGAATGCTTTCAGTTTTTCTCCGTTGAGGACAACGTTCGCTGTGGGCTTCTCATATATGGCTTTCACTATGTTGAGATAGGTTCCTTCTATGCCCATTTTCTGAAGAGTTTTTATCATAAATGGGTGTTGTACTTTGTTGAAGGCTTTTTCTGCATCTATTGAGATGATCATGTGATTTTTGTCTCTCAGTTTGTTGATATGGTGTATCACATTGATTGATTTGCGGATGTTGAAGAAGCCTTGCATGCCTGGGATGAACCCGACTTGATCATGATGTATGAGTTTTTTGATGTGTCGTTGAATTCTGTTTGCTAGGATTTTGTTGAGGATCTTGGCATCTAAGTTCATCAGGGAAATTGGTCTGTAATTTTCCTTTTTTGTGTTACCTTTGCCTGGTTTGTGTATCAGAGTGATGGTGGCCTCATAGAATGTGTTTGGAAGTTTTCCTTCCTGTGCTGCAATTTTTTGAAAGAGTTTTAGAAGGACAGGCATTAACTCTTCTTTAAATGTTTGGTAGAATTCGGCTGTGAAGCCATCTGGCCCTGGGCTTTTATTTTTGGGTAAATTTTTAACCACAGATTCGATTTCTGAGCTTGTGATTGGGTTGTTCAAAGTTTCTGTTTCTTCCTGGCTCAGTCTTGGGAGATTGATCTTCCCCAAGAAACTGTCCATTTCTTCCAGGTTGTCCAGTTTGTTGCCATAGAGTTGCTCATAATAGTCTCTTAGAATCCTTTGGATTTCTGCATTATCTGTTGTAATCTCTCCTTTTTCATTTTTGATTTTGTTGATCTGGTTCTTCTCCCTCTTTTTCTTGATGAGTCTTGCCAGAGGCTTGTCAATTTTGTTTACCTTTTCAAAGAACCAGCTTTTTGTTTTATTTATCTGAACTATAGTTTCTTTCATTTCTTTCTGATTTATTTCTGCTCTACTCTATAATTTCTCGTCTTCTGCTGGCTTTGGGATGTTTCTGTTCTTCTTTTTCCAATTGTTTTAAGCAGAGGGTTAAGTCATCTGCTTCATATTTTCCTGGTTTCTTGAGGTGGGATTGTATTGCTATAAATTTCCCCCTTAGAACTGCTTTTGCGGTATCCCATAAGTTTTGCACAGTCGTATATTCATTGTCATTTTCTCCTAGGAGTTTTTTAATTTCTCCTTTGATTTCCTCAGTAATCAGTTGGTTTTTTAGGTATGTGTTGTTTAATCGCCATGTGTTTTGTATTTTTAGCGGTTTTTTTCCTGTAATTGATCTCTAGTCTCATTGCATTGTGGTCCGAGAAGATGGTTGATATAACTTCAGTTTTCTTGAATTGACTGAGGTTAGATTTGTGGCCCAAGATGTGGTCTATCCTGGAGAATGTTCCGTGAGCACTTGAGAAGAAAGTGTATTCTTCTGCTTTTGGGTGGAACGTCCTAAAGATATCGGAGACTAGTGTTTTTGTTGGTTGAATTCTGTTTGCTAGGATTTTGTTGAGGATCTTGGCATCTAAGTTCATCAGGGAAATTGGTCTGTAATTTTCCTTTTTTGTGTTACCTTTGCCTGGTTTGTGTATCAGAGTGATGGTGGCCTCATAGAATGTGTTTGGAAGTTTTCCTTCCTGTGCTGCAATTTTTTGAAAGAGTTTTAGAAGGACAGGCATTAACTCTTCTTTAAATGTTTGGTAGAATTCGGCTGTGAAGCCATCTGGCCCTGGGCTTTTATTTTTGGGTAAATTTTTAACCACAGATTCGATTTCTGAGCTTGTGATTGGGTTGTTCAAAGTTTCTGTTTCTTCCTGGCTCAGTCTTGGGAGATTGATCTTCCCCAAGAAACTGTCCATTTCTTCCAGGTTGTCCAGTTTGTTGCCATAGAGTTGCTCATAATAGTCTCTTAGAATCCTTTGGATTTCTGCATTATCTGTTGTAATCTCTCCTTTTTCATTTTTGATTTTGTTGATCTGGTTCTTCTCCCTCTTTTTCTTGATGAGTCTTGCCAGAGGCTTGTCAATTTTGTTTACCTTTTCAAAGAACCAGCTTTTTGTTTTATTTATCTGAACTATAGTTTCTTTCATTTCTTTCTGATTTATTTCTGCTCTACTCTATAATTTCTCGTCCTTCTGCTGGCTTTGGGATGTTTCTGTTCTTCTTTTTCCAATTGTTTTAAGCAGAGGGTTAAGTCATCTGCTTCATATTTTCCTGGTTTCTTGAGGTGGGATTGTATTGCTATAAATTTCCCCCTTAGAACTGCTTTTGCGGTATCCCATAAGTTTTGCACAGTCGTATATTCATTGTCATTTTCTCCTAGGAGTTTTTTAATTTCTCCTTTGATTTCCTCAGTAATCAGTTGGTTTTTTAGGTATGTGTTGTTTAATCGCCATGTGTTTTGTATTTTTAGCGGTTTTTTTCCTGTAATTGATCTCTAGTCTCATTGCATTGTGGTCCGAGAAGATGGTTGATATAACTTCAGTTTTCTTGAATTGACTGAGGTTAGATTTGTGGCCCAAGATGTGGTCTATCCTGGAGAATGTTCCGTGAGCACTTGAGAAGAAAGTGTATTCTTCTGCTTTTGGGTGGAACGTCCTAAAGATATCGATGAGGTCCATCTTTTCTAGTGTGGCATTTAAGGCTTGTGTTTCTTTATTAATTTTCTGTTTAGATGATCAATCCATTGGTGTGAGAGGAGTGTTAAAGTCTCCTATTATTGTGTTATTATTGATTTCTTCTTTTAAGTCTGAAAGTATCTGTCTTATGTATTGAGGTGCCCCTGTGTTGGGTGCGTAGATGTTCATGACTGTTATGTCTTCCTCCTGGATGGATCCTTTAATCATGATGTAGTGACCTGCCTTGTCTCTTAGAATCTTCTTTACTTTAAAATCTATTTTGTCTGATAGGAGGATTGCTACTCCAGCTTTCTTTTGATTTCCATTTGCATGGAATATCTTTTTCCGGCCTTTCACTTTCAGTCTATGAGTGTCTCTAGGTCTGAAGTGGGTCTCTTGTAAACAGCATATATATGGGTCATGTTTCTTGATCCATTCAGCCAACCTGTGTCGTTTGGTTGGAGCATTTAATCCATTTACGTTCGAAGTAATTATTGATACGAATGTTCCTATTGTCATCTTCTTAGAAGTCTGGGGTTTGATTTGTAGGACTTCTTCTACTCTTGTATTTATTGGCTATATCAGGCCCTTTAGCACTTGTATGGCTGGTTTTGTGGTACAGAATTCTTTTAGTTTTTGTCTGTCTGAGAAGCTTTAGACTTCTCCATCGATTCTGAATGAGATTTTTGCTGGGTAGAGAATTCGTGGTTGCAGGTTATTCTCTTTTAGCCGTTTAAATGTGTCCTGCCATTCTCTTCTGGCCTGCAGGGTTTCTGTTGAGAGAGCCGCAGTTAGACGTATGGGGTTTCCCTTATATGTTATTTGTTGTTTGCTTCTAGCTGCTTTTAGTAATCTGTCTTTATATTTAGTCTGTGTTAGTTTGATTAGAATGTGCCTTGGTGTGTTTCTGGGGTTTCTCCTGTATGGAACTCTTTGTGCTTCTTGGACATGGTTGACTATTTCCTTTCCCATGCTGGGGAAGTTTTCTACTAAAACCTCTTCAAGAATTTTTTCGTAACCTTTCTTCTTCTTCCTCTGGGACTCCTATAATTCTAATGTTGGTGCGTTTGATATTGTCTCATAGGTCTCTGAGACTATCCTCAGTTCTTTTAATTCTTTCAGCTTTGTTCTGTTCCTCACTAGTTATTTCCACCAGTCTATCTTCCAGCACGCTTATCCGTTCTTCAGCCTCAGATACTCTACTGTTGAGGCCTTCTATCGTATTTTTGAGTTCAGCAATTGAGTTGGTGGTCTCTATTTGCTTATTTTTCATTTCCTGCATGTCTTTTCTCAATGCACTAATTTCCTCTAATATTCTGTTTTCGGTGTTTTGCATCCTCATTAGTATAGTTTTTCTGAATTCTCTTTCAGATAATTTGTCTATCTCCTCCGTCTTCTATGTGTACTGCTTGTTTATTTAAAGCATAGCTTTCTTTTGATTTCCATTTGCATGGAATATCTTTCCGCCTTTCACTTTCAGTCTATGAGTGTCTCTAGGTCTGAAGTGGGTCTCTTGTAAACAGCATATATATGGGTCATGTTTCTTGATCCATTCAGCCAACCTGTGTCGTTTGGTTGGAGCATTTAATCCATTTACGTTCGAAGTAATTATTGATACGAATGTTCCTATTGTCATCTTCTTAGAAGTCTGGGGTTTGATTTGTAGGACTTCTTCTACTCTTGTATTTATTGGCTATATCAGGCCCTTTAGCACTTGTATGGCTGGTTTTGTGGTACAGAATTCTTTTAGTTTTTGTCTGTCTGAGAAGCTTTAGACTTCTCCATCGATTCTGAATGAGATTTTTGCTGGGTAGAGAATTCGTGGTTGCAGGTTATTCTCCTTTAGCCGTTTAAATGTGTCCTGCCATTCTCTTCTGGCCTGCAGGGTTTCTGTTGAGAGAGCCGCAGTTAGACGTATGGGGTTTCCCTTATATGTTATTTGTTGTTTGCTTCTAGCTGCTTTTAGTAATCTGTCTTTATATTTAGTCTGTGTTAGTTTGATTAGAATGTGCCTTGGTGTGTTTCTGGGGTTTCTCCTGTATGGAACTCTTTGTGCTTCTTGGACATGGTTGACTATTTCCTTTCCCATGCTGGGGAAGTTTTCTACTAAAACCTCTTCAAGAATTTTTTTCGTAACCTTTCTTCTTCTTCCTCTGGGACTCCTATAATTCTAATGTTGGTGCGTTTGATATTGTCTCATAGGTCTCTGAGACTATCCTCAGTTCTTTTAATTCTTTCAGCTTTGTTCTGTTCCTCACTAGTTATTTCCACCAGTCTATCTTCCAGCACGCTTATCCGTTCTTCAGCCTCAGATACTCTACTGTTGAGGCCTTCTATCGTATTTTTGAGTTCAGCAATTGAGTTGGTGGTCTCTATTTGCTTATTTTTCATTTCCTGCATGTCTTTTCTCAATGCACTAATTTCCTCTAATATTCTGTTTTCGGTGTTTTGCATCCTCATTAGTATAGTTTTTCTGAATTCTCTTTCAGATAATTTGTCTATCTCCTCCTCTGTCATTTGAAGCTGTGATTCTCTAGCTTGGTCCTTCATTTGTGCAGTGTTTCTCTGTCGTTTCATCTCTAGTGTTGTATGTTCTTTGATAGTGTGGGGTCTTGGAATCAGGGCTTCTAGTCTGAGGATCCTTGGTTTGATGATTGGTCAGGGGATGTAGGCTCTATGTCTGGTTTGCTATGGTGTTCTGTGATATTAGTTCAGATACTAGCATCTGAGGAGCAAGAGGTGTGTCCCTAATGGGTGACAGTCATAAAAGCATGCAGATGTTTTCTAACATAGTCATAAGATATACATACATACACAGCAATAACCACATCTAACTAGTCTTACAGTGACAAAGCATAGGAAATTTTTCTGGCAAATGACACAATCAAAGATGGTACTTGCCCGTTAAGCTCTGAGTTAATTAAAATAGTGCCTGGAAAAATAGGTCTTGGGTAAGGTCCTGGCTTGGACTATTTCGTCATTGAAAGCAGTTTTTAATTAAGACGTGTTGAGGGTGAGGAGGTGGAGACTGTATGGGTAATGAGAAGGAATAGATTTGACTTGGAAGGATTTTATAGGGTTATGTAGCCAAGATTAGTGTGTTGTATTGTTTAGTGCAGCTGGAAGAGAATAGTGGAGACAGGAAGGTAGGAAATATTCATCTAGGGGGTAGTGGTATAAAGGAGAAAGTTTTAGATTTAGAACATAGAGGGAGGAAGGAGTGGGAAAGAGGAAAGAAAATTAGAAGTTTAAGAATTAAAATTAAAAAAAATTAAAAATTAAAAAAGGGAAGAGAAACTTAATAAGAAGAGACAAAAGAGAGAGAAAAAAAGAAAAAAAAAAAAAAAAACACCAAACCTGACTAATCCAGCGCATAAACAGAACCGTCCACAACAGATAAGCAAAAAAAGCTAAATACTGTCCCTGGTTTTTATCCTCTCATCTGTCTGGAAGCCAGTCTGCTCTCGATGGTGTTGTCTTGATGATGCAGCCTTTCCCTTATGGCACCTGTCTGCAAGCTCAGGTGCTAGCCGGGGCGCGGGCTGATCCCAGTCCGTCGGGCGGGGGGCCGCGGTGCGCTCGCTGTCCCGGGTTGGAGGGGGCGTCCTGGCTCTGCCGCGCACCCGCCGGTAGCCTCTGATACCTGCCCTTCTCCCGGCTTCCTCCGCTGCGGGTGTAGCTACGGGGGTGCAGGGGCTCCTCCGCCACTGGCGCGCGCGCACTGCCGGTTACGCCTCCAAGCCCCAAAGGCGGGCACGAGCTTCCCCGTCTGGCTCGAGCCCGGTCCCTGGTCAGCAATCTGTGGGCGACTTCCCCTGCAGCCAGTCCCCCACCAGGAGTGTTTGAACTCACCCGGTGCCAGGCGGAAGGTCACGATTTTCGCCCGGCGGCCGAGCGGCGCGATCCCCACACTGGGCGCCCCCTCCCGGCTCCCGGTCGGTCTCTAGGCAGCGCTCCCCGCGTGCCGTCAGGCCTCAGGTCGCTAGGCAGCAAGCCCTGCCCCGGTATCCTGTCTTCGCAGTGTCTTAATTTCTGCCGGCGATCCGGGCGGATTCTTGGAGTTTTCACGCTGAGAGCTGCCCTCTCTCCCCCGAGGCTCCGCTCAGGCCCCCTTTGAGGGCACTTGCTGGCGCGCTCTCCTCGGTGCGGTCCGTCGGGGTTAGGATAGAGGATTCTTAGAAGCCTGGCTCTGGGAAATTTATGGCTATTCACTGTTCTACTCTCGCGGACCTATGGAATTCTTCTGTCGTCTAGCGGCTGGTTTGTTGGTGGTGGTTCTTTTCTTGATTAGTTCTGGTGATTCTGTTGGGGAGCTGCTGGAATCTTCCCCTCGTTCCTCCGCCATCTTGGCTCCTCCCTCCTCACTTTGTTTTCTTTGATTGATTTTTTCCCCGTGATTTTTCTACTTTCTCGTTTAATTGAATTTATTTATCTTTTACTCTTTTTTAGTGTTTTACATTTAAGTTGTTTATTATTTTCCAGTAAATATCTTAAAGATAAACATTTTCAAAGGCAGTATTTTCAACGTTCAATTCTAAATCATCTTTTTAATCTTTTCTAATCAGTGATTGGCCTCTGTCATCTCTGAGGTTGCATTTGGGATAGGAAGCCGGCGGCCTCAGCTAGTCTGGTCCTTGCTGCAGTCTCGGGGAGTCCTTCAGTTCTGACACAGCCGTGCACGACCAGAGCTCTCCCCCATCAGACACACGATGGAGACCGTGTCTGCTCTGTCGGTTGTTCTGTCCCTGGGCCTGGAGAGTGCTTAGGTTTCCATTTGGTGAAAGAATATGGTAAATAATAAGCTCCCCCAAAAGATTTTAAGTACAACAGGCTCTGAAACACAGCTTCTAAGTTTCTGAACTCGAGTTATAACTCTGTCCATTTGGTTTTAGTTGAATTTTAATACATCAGCATCCAGGCAGCCAGAAAGAGGGCATTTTGGTTAATTCCTCTGCCACCAGCTTGCTCCACCCAGCATGTGAAATGAGCCCATCTGATCAGATCATAAGCTCGATTGGGCTTTTAGGTGCGCTGTTTATGTCAAAGAAAATCCAGGCCATTTAACTAATAGGAAATGCTGTTTGAAAAGTAATTTTTTTTTAAGTTCTCTCTTGGAGCACGTGACATAGAACAATTGATGCTTCTTTGTGTGCAAGTTTAACACATTCATAATTCACCTAGGAAATGGATTTGGAGAGCATATTACTTAGTTTCTGCATGAGTAAAACAACTGATCTATAAGGTTTTCCTGTTTTCCAGAAGTCCTGGAATCTAAGGTTCCCTTCACAGCGGCAGTTTCGTTTATTGAGAGACCTTAGCATGAGGTATTACACATAGAGAAAGGCACAGAGTAATGATATTTGGGGATGACTGGAAAGGCAGGTGAGCTTAACTTCCTCACCTCACAGGACACTCAGCGTGGGTACTCGTTCAGGAAAAGCATGGTAAATCCTAGTCATATTCAAGGAATTAGATATGCTACCAAGTGCTTTTTGTGTTCATTTTATTCTAAGGGAAAAACAATCTTTCCAGGTAAAGCACACTAAATGAAAGCACTCTAAAATGTTTAGCCCAATTTTAACCTTTTTTTTTTTTGGCCACTTCTATTGATCTTTCATTTATTTATCTTTGTTCTTTGGCCTATGTGGTCCTCCCATCACAGTGGCCTCTCTCATTGCAGAGCACCGGCTCTGGGCACGTTGGTCCAGCCGCTCCGCGGCACGTGGGCTCTTCCCAGGCCAGGGATCGAACCGGTGTCCCTTGCACTGCAAGGCGGTGTCCTTACCCACTGGACCACCAGGGAAGCCCTATTTAGCCCAATTTTAAATAGATAAGTATTACTATTTTTGTACCAGATAGGTCAAAAATCAAGCCATACCTGACTAAATAATACAACCTGCAGTTCTCATAACATCTGTAATAATCATTTGAAAATACAGGCTTTCAGTCCTAAAGAAATCTTTCTTTCTTCCTGAGGAACAGCAGATGTCTGTGCTATTAATCCTAAGAAAGAAGATAATAATTGTAATTCAAGTAAAAATTAAACATACACATAAGAAGACAGCTTTACAACCCAAATGTATTGCCAGGGGTCAAAGTATAAAATTTGAATGTCATAAATCGTCTGTGTTATTTATGAAAAAATAATACAAACTAAAGATTTAGTAAATAAGGACAGTGTTAATTATAGTAAGTCATCCATGGAGAAGACAAAGTAAGAGAAAACAACGGTGCTTTCCTAAAGTGGGTGCTGAGGGGCCCCTGGGAAGCGGCACTGGGCGTGGGACCAGAACAGGAGCGGGCAGAGGAGAGCCAGCGCCAGGGCCAGGGCCAGGGCCCAGGGGCCGCGCGGGACCTGCCAGGGCCCGTGAGGAGGGGCACCCCGCCGAGCGGGGCTGGCGATGACGTGCGCAAGTGTGAGCCAGGGGGCGCCCCAGACAGGCGCCGTCTTCCCCGCTGTGCCGCCAGCGTCCTGGGTGAGGGAGCGCCGCCCAGCGCGTCCCTTCTCCCCTTGCTGTGTCGTATCCAGACTCCCGCCGCAGGACGTTGCCGTGAGAGTTCTGAGTCTGTTACGTTCACTATGCGGACTTCGTCAGATTGTGTGCACGAGGCACGTGAGCTTGGAGGGGGTTTATGCTTCTGTGTGTGTTTCCTCCCAGTGTTCCTGGACTGAAAGTGGTTGGGGAGCCTGTTTCTCCAGCACTGCACCTCCAGCTGCAAGAGAGCACTGGGTGTCGAGAAAGAGATGTGGCGCTGCTTCAGGAGATAGTGACTCAAGTGAGTATCCAGTTACTCGGGTGGGCCTGCGTGTGTCTGAGAGTAAAGACAGGCTCCCTCTGCTTCCTCGTCCTGCTGGTCCTGACGCTGCCTGTCCGAGCCTCCTGCCCTGAGTCTGTGGCCAGGAGTCGGGGTCACAGCCCTGCCTCTCTCCCCACACGCCGTGTCCTGGGGTGTGGTCTTCTCTAGGTGCCAGAGTGTCGGTTCTGATCAGACCCTTCTCTGTCCTTTTCTCACGCGTGGCAGTAGCTACAGTCTTACTGCTTCTTTGTTCTGGAAGGAGACTCAGCAGAGGGC
Source organism: Tragulus kanchil (assembly GCA_022376925.1). Taxonomy (NCBI): domain Eukaryota; kingdom Metazoa; phylum Chordata; class Mammalia; order Artiodactyla; family Tragulidae; genus Tragulus; species Tragulus kanchil. The sequence goes on along the minus strand of JAIOJX010000023.1, from coordinate 155,018,555 downwards.
ATGTGAAGTGGCTGCCTCCTCGTGGAAGAAGAGAGAGTGGGCCTGTGGACATTCGCAGGTCCCCAGGTTGACGTGTGTGAGCTGGATCGATCCTGGCTGTCGGGAAATCATCCTGAGAGTTCAGTGAGGAGATAAGGGTTCCTGCAGGGGGCGGGGGCAGAATCCTGTCTGAAAGCTGCGCGTAAGAAGGAAGAGGAAAGAGCGTCCAATGCCTTCTATCATCATTGCTTCCATCTTAAAAATCTCTGTTCCTCTTTGCTTTTCCTTTTCCTTATTTGAAAGACAGAAGAGAACCATGACGCCGTAGCCTTTTTCAAGCTTTGTAGAACTGAGAGGTTCTGCCAGGCTTTTCTCGATTTGCTTGGCAAAACACCATTCTTACAAATTGAGCTGTGGTTTACGACGTTTCTTAACTAGCCAGGAAGTTGAGCCAGTCCAGATGTTTGCAGAAAGAGTTAATGTTTGCAAGTATACTTCCAGAATGTCGAATCAGCAGAGGTCACTGCCCGCCATTGTTTTCCATCGTTTCCTCGCAGAGGAAGCCCTGCTTTGCAGCTCTCGGCCTCCTCAGGCAGACGCCGTGCTGCCGCACGCTGGAAGTGCTTGTTCTCTCCAGTACGGCTCCCCGTGCTCTCGGTGGTTTTTGTTGTTGTTGTTCTTTAGGTACAGTTCACATACCATAGAGTGCACCCTTTAAAGTCTGCAGTTGAGTGGGTTTAGTATCTTCACAGGGCTGTGCAGGGATCACATTGCAACACTTGTCATTACCCCAAAGAGAAACCCTTATAAACTGTTACCCTGGTTTGTCTGACTTTTTATGCTTTATTTCGATAGCAGTTAGTTAATTCTTTTAAATTGTCGACAGATGGCTAATGTATCTGAAAACTGTGCAGAAAATGGGTGCCCAGCAGAGTCCTCTCTGCCCGGCAGCACTGTGCCCGTGTGCAGCCCACGGGGACCAGAGGTGTTGCTGCTGTTTGATGTGTGAGCAGTGTCTTTCTGAGACTTGTGTTGGCATTGAATGCAGCTCTTGGTTGGCCCGTAGGGCTTTGCGGGTCCCATGTCCTCTTGCCCAAACTCTGCTTTCCCTGGAATGGTCGCCAGTTCCCAGTGGCTGTTTGAGTCAAGTCATTCTGAGAGCTCACTGTCGTGTCTCGCGGTGACTGGGAGCTACATGGGCCCCTGACTGCCCACGGGCGGCACGGGACGAGCACCTCCCTCACGGCAGGAAGTTCTGTAGAACCGTGCTGCTGAAGGTTTTTGTGGTGTTTGTTTTGTCTTCTAGTAGTTATAATTGGAAAAATGAAGTAAAACTACTGTTGAGGGTGGCATTTCAGTGTGCCTTTCTGTTTTAACGGTCTGCGTCTGTAGACAGAGCTTCCCAGGCGGCGCTAGTGGTAACGACCCCGCCTGGCAGTGCGGGAGACGTGCATTCAACCCCTGGTCAACTCGAGCTCAGTCCCTAAATTGGGAAGCTCCCCTGGAGGAGGGCACGGCAGCCCACTCCAGTCGTCTTGCCTGGAGAGTCCCATGGACAGGGGAGCCTGGCGGCTGCAGTCCTAGGATCGCACAGAGCCTGACGTGACCGAGGTGACTTAGCATGCCCACACGCGTGTCTGCAGGACACGTCACAGTATGTTCCTTCTTCATACAGTGCATGGACAGAGGCATCGCGTTAACTCAGGCGCGCTACTTGGAGAAAGAAGAGAAGTTCCTCCCCCCTCCAAGGTTAGTAAACTTTAAAATAAGGCCTGAATCGTCATTTGTTTTCTACTTTAAACCCTTTTGAAAATGTGTGATGTTTTGAAATGCTTTGAAAGACTCACAGGATAAGGAAAAATGTGCATCACTAAAAGATAGTGTATCACCTGTTCTTAAACTAGGTATTTTCCCTTTTTAATTGAAAAATCCCCTCAGGACTGTAGTAAATGAGATACCTGGGGTCCCAAGATTAGTTGAATTTTTATTTCGAAGAGTTATTATCTTTAAATTGTCGACAGAGGGCTAATGTATCTGAAAACTGTGCAGAAAATGGGTGCCCAGCAGAGTCCTCTCTGCCCGGCAGCACTGTGCCCGTGTGCAGCCCACGGGGACCAGAGGTGTTGCTGCTGTTTGATGTGTGAGCAGTGTCTTTCTGAGACTTGTGTTGGCATTGAATGCAGCTCTTGGTTGGCCCGTAGGGCTTTGCGGGTCCCATGTCCTCTTGCCCAAACTCTGCTTTCCCTGGAATGGTCGCCAGTTCCCAGTGGCTGTTTGAGTCAAGTCATTCTGAGAGCTCACTGTCGTGTCTCGCGGTGACTGGGAGCTACATGGGCCCCTGACTGCCCACGGGCGGCACGGGACGAGCACCTCCCTCACGGCAGGAAGTTCTGTAGAACCGTGCTGCTGAAGGTTTTTGTGGTGTTTGTTTTGTCTTCTAGTAGTTATAATTGGAAAAATGAAGTAAAACTACTGTTGAGGGTGGCATTTCAGTGTGCCTTTCTGTTTTAACGGTCTGCGTCTGTAGACAGAGCTTCCCAGGCGGCGCTAGTGGTAACGACCCCGCCTGGCAGTGCGGGAGACGTGCATTCAACCCCTGGTCAACTCGAGCTCAGTCCCTAAATTGGGAAGCTCCCCTGGAGGAGGGCACGGCAGCCCACTCCAGTCGTCTTGCCTGGAGAGTCCCATGGACAGGGGAGCCTGGCGGCTGCAGTCCTAGGATCGCACAGAGCCTGACGTGACCGAGGTGACTTAGCATGCCCACACGCGTGTCTGCAGGACACGTCACAGTATGTTCCTTCTTCATACAGTGCATGGACAGAGGCATCGCGTTAACTCAGGCGCGCTACTTGGAGAAAGAAGAGAAGTTCCTCCCCCCTCCAAGGTTAGTAAACTTTAAAATAAGGCCTGAATCGTCATTTGTTTTCTCTACTTTAAACCCTTTTGAAAATGTGTGATGTTTTGAAATGCTTTGAAAGACTCACAGGATAAGGAAAAATGTGCATCACTAAAAGATAGTGTATCACCTGTTCTTAAACTAGGTATTTTCCCTTTTTAATTGAAAAATCCCCTCAGGACTGTAGTAAATGAGATACCTGGGGTCCCAAGACCGAACTAGGACTGCGTTGGCTCCCGTTGGTGACAGCCTGCCGCTGTGCCGCGGCAGCCGTAGCCACCACCAGGGCAGTCCTGTGGTGAGGGCACCGTCTGGGTGGCGGTCTCATCTCACCTGTGGCCCAAGCCGTGTGTGGCACGTAATCCGAAAAACCTTTATTAAGCGGCCAAGGGAAAAAAAGGTGCCAGTGGGGCGTGTCTAGAGAGCCTTGAGTGGCCCTCCATGGGAAAGCACCGTGACTCGTGATTTAAAATTGGTGTTCATCCAGCAAGCATCCCGACTCTGCCCCTAGCCCTTCAGTGCAGTGCAGGAGGGTGTGCACCCAGAGCATGAGTGTTCAGGGTCACGACACTGGTCAGGGCGGTCACAGAAGAGGGCCTGAGGGAGGGGCTCGGGCTTCTGAGAGCAGGTGCTACCTCAGCCAAGCTTGGAAAACTGAGCGTCAGACAAACTGGGGTGGGCATCGTGCCTTCCAGCAGGGTCTGCAGTGGTGTGGAGACCCCTCGGCGCATCAGGGGAGCCCAGAGTGCGGGAGTGAGAGGAACCATCTAGAGGGAGCCTTGGGGGTGTGGAGAGTGGGTGAGACCCAGGGGAGCGCACGGAGCCCGGCTGCGTTCTGGAAGGCCGTGCTGGCAGCAGCTGGAAAGCAGCACGAGGATCCTGTCTGCTCTGTTCTGATGACGCCCTGCAGCGGCGTGAGCGTGTGCTTTGCGGGGCAGGGGCCACCCTCATTTAGTGCCCTCGGGACTCCAGACCCAGTCCGGCTCAGCGTGTGTGCCCCGTGGTCGGCACAGGCACTTGCAGAGCGGAGTGGGGCAGATAGATGGGTGGCATCGCCCTGTCAGGCTGGAATTTCTTGTCTTCAGGTTCCTAAAAACTTGAAAACCTCTCTGTTGCATCAAAATGTTGGAGAGTTCTGTATGACTTACTGTAAGGATTACAGTTATGAACAACCACACACATTAATTTAAGAGACGTTGACTCCCTGCTTTGGACCTGGCTCGGTGTTTGCAGCGGGAGATTTGAAGGACAGCATTTCCTGGTGACTCTGGCAGAGCCCCACTGCAGGGTTCCGCTTGACCAGATCGCTGGGAGTCTAGGAGAGAAGCAGCCGGCTCGTGGAAGTGGCAGACAGGAGAGACTTTCGGCTTACAGGGTCCGAGGTCCCCGCCACGACCGCTCAGGCCTGCTGAGGCCGTGAGAGGGCGGCTGTGGACAGCAGGCCGTGTTCCAGGGGAAGAGCCGTGCGCCCCTCACTGTAGACGCTCACTTGACCCTCTTGTGTCCCTTCACGTTTCCAGCATTAGGGTTGTGGTCACGGTGGAGCAAACAGAAGAAGAGCTGGAGAGAGCCGCCGCCACGATCGGCGAGGTGGCCCACACCGTGCTGCCGTAGCCTGGGGCCTGCCGGCCGCGCAGCGCGCAGCTCGCAGGCCTCGGGGATCTCGGCAGAGCGGGGCCGGCGGGGCCGCACAGGGTGTCTCTGGACGGTGTGCACGTCAGCTCGCTGTGTGACCATGAGATGGATGCTGGCGACTTTTTAAAAGAAAATACATCCAAAAGCCCCAGTTCAAACTAGTGCTTTTTTAAAGGAAAAGCTAATGACAGCATCTAACTCATACTTAAATTGTGCTATTTAGTACTATTCAAATGTTTTATTAGTACTAGAGCTTTATATTCTCTTTTTTGTTGTTGTTGTCACTGTTTAAAAATGGAGCCTCGATTTCTATTCTTCCCCTTCAGTAAAGATTGTGAGCATCCCTTAACATCTCAAAGAAAATTGTCTGCACCATTAAAGCTTAGAGGCACTTTTGCATATATGATACAAAATGCCCCAAAGACCTAATCCAGCCGCATATTTCTCAGCCCCCGTCATGTGAAGCTCTTTGTTGGCTAACACGTTTTGTGTGATTATTACAAAGTTTTCATTATAATGTATTTGAATCCTAGAATTTTTATATACACTAAGTACTGTTATTGTACAATTTCTAACATGGGCTGTTCTCTAACCGGAGAATAGTCATTATAAATACTTCCTAGGTGAGTGATAATTTAAATCAAATACTATTTTATTTTAGTACAATTGACCTTTACATTTATTATGTGTTGACTTCTAATCTGTTTTCTGAAGAGGGTTACTGTGATGATCACAGAACAGAAATCATGCCCTTGATATTTTAGAATATTTTAAATGTATTATTTCGTGCAGAGTGGGTTTGCCTAGGGACATATAACCATGGCCTTTTTCTAAGCTAACGAAGATGAGACCTTTATTTCTTTTCAGCTTATGAATCCCAGATACATAAAAAAGATGTGAAAGCACCAAAACTAGAAATTTTAGGGTGTGCTTAAGCTACCTGGTTTTTTTTTCCAGCAAACCAAGTTGGGTGGTATAAATGTTTGTGAAATGTGCCACAATGTAGTGAATAAATATTACATTATTCTCTTATTAAAAGGAAAGGAATAAAATTATATTGAAAATATCATTTTTATAGTATATGTTCATATTAACAAATAGTCTCCAACATCTTTTTAAATAACACGTATTTTTTAATGTTTAATTTCTATTTTGCTTGAGGTATTTTGTACGTATGTGACTTGTGATTGCTGCTGCTTTAAAAGATACAGTACTCTTTGGGGGTGATTCTGTTCTATTTTGTTTTTTAATGAAATAAACCTACATTCCTGGTAAGCAGTCTGTTTGCATATGTGATTTTTCAACAGAATAGTCTCTTGATTTCAGATTCTGCATACCTAAGGTAGTGTTGTGTGTGTGTGTGTGTGTGTTCTGGGAGGTGTTTAATTCCTTAATGTCTTTCTTCAACATATGGTATTGGAAGTTTCCTTCGTTCCTACTGATTTTAAGCCTTGACCCCTTATGATTACTAAAATACCAGACCTGTTCTTTTTATGTTTCGTTTGTTTGGTTTTTTATTTTTGGCCACTTTATTGGTCTTTCATTTATTTATTTTCATGCATCTTTTGTTCTTTTGCCTGTGTGAGCCTCCCATTGCAGTGGCCTCTCCTGTAGCAGAGCACAGGCTCTGGGCGCATGCGCTCCAGAGCGCTGGCTCATAATTGGACACACTGGTCTAGCCGCTGCACGGCACGTAGGATCTTTCTGTGCCAGGGATCGAACCGGCTCCCCTTGCACTGCAAGGTGGACCCTTTACTCACTAGACAGGGAAGCCCCAAACCTGTTCTTTTTATAAGCAAATTAAGATTGTAACTTTTCAGCTACTTTTATAATACTCTCAAAGTCAAAATTGCAATATCTAAAACAAAAGAAAAACAGAAAAATGAAAATAAAGAAAAAAAAAACAAAATTGCAATATCTAGATGTTTATTGCTACTTTAAAAAAATGATTGGAAGTTCCTGGAAAAAAAAAATAATAGTGCATCACACAGTATTGAACTTCAGTCCTTTTTTTGGGGCGGGGGCGGGTTGGGAGGGAGAGGGCACGCGGGCCACTTCTATTAGTCTTTCATTTGTCCATTTTCATCCATCTTTGTTCTTCGGCCCGTTTGGGCCTCCCATCACAGTGGCCTCTGTTGCTATGGGCCATCCCATCCAGCACGTGGGGCCACAAGGTAGGGAATAAATATTACATTATTCTCTTATTAAAAGGAAAGGAATAAAATGATATTGAAAATATCATTTTAAGTAAGTCATAAAAAGTAATCTTTTTAAATAACACGATTTTAATGTTTAATTTCTATTTTGCTTGAGGTATTTTGTATATGTGACTTGTGATTGCTGCTGCTTTAAAAGATACAGTACTCTTTGGGGGTGATTCTGTTCTATTTTGTTTTTTAATGAAATAAACCTACATTCCTGGTAAGCAGTCTGTTTGCATATGTGATTTTTCAACAGAATAGTCTCTTGATTTCAGATTCTGCATACCTAAGGTAGTGTTGTGTGTGTGTGTGTGTGTGTTCTGGGAGGTGTTTAATTCCTTAATGTCTTTCTTCAACATATGGTATTGGAAGTTTCCTTCGTTCCTACTGATTTTAAGCCTTGACCCCTTATGATTACTAAAATACCAGACCTGTTCTTTTTATGTTTCGTTTGTTTGGTTTTTTATTTTTGGCCACTTTATTGGTCTTTCATTTATTTATTTTCATGCATCTTTTGTTCTTTTGCCTGTGTGAGCCTCCCATTGCAGTGGCCTCTCCTGTAGCAGAGCACAGGCTCTGGGCGCATGCGCTCCAGAGCGCTGGCTCATAATTGGACACACTGGTCTAGCCGCTGCACGGCACGTAGGATCTTTCTGTGCCAGGGATCGAACCGGCTCCCCTTGCACTGCAAGGTGGACCCTTTACTCACTAGACAGGGAAGCCCCAAACCTGTTCTTTTTATAAGCAAATTAAGATTGTAACTTTTCAGCTACTTTTATAATACTCTCAAAGTCAAAATTGCAATATCTAAAACAAAAGAAAAACAGAAAAATGAAAATAAAGAAAAAAAAAACAAAATTGCAATATCTAGATGTTTATTGCTACTTTAAAAAAATGATTGGAAGTTCCTGGAAAAAAAAAATAATAGTGCATCACACAGTATTGAACTTCAGTCCTTTTTTTGGGGCGGGGGGGGCGGGTTGGGGAGGGAGAGGGGCACGCGGGCCACTTCTATTAGTCTTTCATTTGTCCATTTTCATCCATCTTTGTTCTTCGGCCCGTATGGGCCTCCCATCACAGTGGCCTCTGTTGCTCCAGAGCCCCGGCTCGGTAATTGGACACATCGGTCCAGCTGCTCCGCAGCACGTGGGATCTTCCCAGGCCAGGGATCGAACCGGCGCTCCTTACACTGCAAGGTGGTGTCCTTACCCACTGGACCACCAGGGAAGCCCTGAACTTCAGTCCTTGAAACACATCATGAACCAAAAATAAAGTCTAAAAGCTAGAGAGTGCCCACAATCCAGTAATATACACAACAACAAAAAATATCTACTAGAAACAAAAAATTTGTATAAAACAAGCAAAACATTGAGAAACAACATCTCAGAGGCAGGCAGGTTACAAATTGCTGTTTTAGAGACAGTGAGAGGGCTCTAAAGTGCTAGGTCAGTGGTCCTCCGTTAGAAAGGCTGGGAGGGGCTGGAGGAGCAGCAGGGAAACCTTTGGAGCCAGCTTCCACTCAGCAGTTGCCCCAGGGGAGGAAGAAGCCCCACCCCACTGCTCTCTTTGTTGCCTACAGGAGGCTTCTGCCCAGGGAAAGTGAGATTTGGCCTAAATACAAAGATAAAACTACAGAACTTGCAAGAGAAAGCACAGGAGGAATATTTCAAATCTCTGATTAAGCAAACATAGATGAAACACCAAATGTATAAGCTATAAAAGAAAAAATAGTTAAATTAAGCTTTGTTAGTTTTTTTGTTTAGTTTGCTCTTCAGAACAGCTTGAAAGACATGAAGATAAGCCACAGACTGTGAGAAAATATTTGCCAGTCATATATAATAAAAGATACGTATCCATAAAGAACACAAATCCAAAATAAGGGAACAGTATAATTTTAGAATGGTGAAAGACTTGACATTTTGCCAAGAGAGACATTAGTATATCCAAATTTATGAAAACCTGTGTGACCTCATTAGTCATCAGAGGAATACAAATTAAAACTCCAGAAATGAGATACTGTTACACACTCGATGGCCTCCCTAGCGGCTCGGATGGTGAAGAACCTGCCTGTGGTGCAGGGGGCCTGGGTTCCAGCCCTGGGTGGGGAAGATCCTCCAGAAGAGGAAATGGCCATCCACTCCAGTCTTCTTGCCTGGAGAATCCCATGGACAGGGGAGCCTGGTGGGCGACAGCCCGCGGGGGTCACAGAGTTGAGATACGGCCGAGCAACTAACACACAGAGTGACTATAATCAGAAACAATACCAAATGTTGCCAGGGATCGAACCGGCGCTCCTTACACTGCAAGGTGGTGTCCTTACCCACTGGACCACCAGGGAAGCCCTGAACTTCAGTCCTTGAAACACATCATGAACCAAAAATAAAGTCTAAAAGCTAGAGAGTGCCCACAATCCAGTAATATACACAACAACAAAAAATATCTACTAGAAACAAAAAATTTGTATAAAACAAGCAAAACATTGAGAAACAACATCTCAGAGGCAGGCAGGTTACAAATTGCTGTTTTAGAGACAGTGAGAGGGCTCTAAAGTGCTAGGTCAGTGGTCCTCCGTTAGAAAGGCTGGGAGGGGCTGGAGGAGCAGCAGGGAAACCTTTGGAGCCAGCTTCCACTCAGCAGTTGCCCCAGGGGAGGAAGAAGCCCCACCCCACTGCTCTCTTTGTTGCCTACAGGAGGCTTCTGCCCAGGGAAAGTGAGATTTGGCCTAAATACAAAGATAAAACTACAGAACTTGCAAGAGAAAGCACAGGAGGAATATTTCAAATCTCTGATTAAGCAAACATAGATGAAACACCAAATGTATAAGCTATAAAAGAAAAAATAGTTAAATTAAGCTTTGTTAGTTTTTTTGTTTAGTTTGCTCTTCAGAACAGCTTGAAAGACATGAAGATAAGCCACAGACTGTGAGAAAATATTTGCCAGTCATATATAATAAAAGATACGTATCCATAAAGAACACAAATCCAAAATAAGGGAACAGTATAATTTTAGAATGGTGAAAGACTTGACATTTTGCCAAGAGAGACATTAGTATATCCAAATTTATGAAAACCTGTGTGACCTCATTAGTCATCAGAGGAATACAAATTAAAACTCCAGAAATGAGATACTGTTACACACTCGATGGCCTCCCTAGCGGCTCGGATGGTGAAGAACCTGCCTGTGGTGCAGGGGGCCTGGGTTCCAGCCCTGGGTGGGGAAGATCCTCCAGAAGAGGAAATGGCCATCCACTCCAGTCTTCTTGCCTGGAGAATCCCATGGACAGGGGAGCCTGGTGGGCGACAGCCCGCGGGGGTCACAGAGTTGAGATACGGCCGAGCAACTAACACACAGAGTGACTATAATCAGAAACAATACCAAATGTTGGCAGGATACGGAAAAATTGGAAACCCTATTTACATAGCTGGTGGAGAGGTAAAATGGTACAACCACTTTGGAAAACAGTTTGGCGGTTTCTTATGTCAACATAAATTTGCCATATGGGCCAGCAAATCCACTGCCAAGAGGAATTAAAACATGTTTGTGAAAAAAAATTGTACAGAAGTATTCATAGTAGGAGTATTCATAATAGCCATAAACAAATCAAATGTCTGTTGACTGACGATTGAATAAACAGAAAGTGCTATATTCATACAGTAGAGTCAGTAATAAAAAAGCCTCCAAAGAACCATTTTGGTAAGTGGAGAAAAAAAAAAACGAACATGAAATTATGTGATTCCATATATATTCAATGTCCAGAGAAAGCCAATCTATAAATTAGTGGTTGAGATTGACAGATGAAGACTGTCAACCCAGGGGTCCTTTCCAGGAGCTGTTCTAAAATGGGGCTGTGGTGCTGGGTGCACAGCTCTGAATAGACTCGAGACCACTGAGTCCAGGCAGTCAGATCAGTCAGTCCTAAAGGAGATCCTCCCTGACTGTTCGTTGGAAAGACTTACAGCTTCAGTCCTTGGGCCACTGATGGGAAGAGCCGACTCCTTGGGAAAGACTCTGATGCTGGGAAGGACTGAGGGCAGGAGGAGAAGTAGGTGACAAGAGGATGAGATGGTTGGATGGCATCACCGACTCAGTGGGCCTGCATTTGAGCAAGCTACGGGATAGAGTGAAGGACAGGGGCGCCTGGCACGCTGCAGTCCGTGGGTCACAGAGTTGGATGCGATTTAGCGACTGAACAACATTGAGTCAAGTACAAATCTCTGATAATGAACACTACTGCTAATCAGCTGACTTACATTATTTCAGCAAGTGTGCTCCTGTCTGTGTTGTCGCTGATGAACGGCTGGAAGCCTGTGGTGTGGACAGGGAGGCAGGTCTTGGCACCAGGGGGGTGAGCGCCAGCACAGAACAGAAGGCGGCCCAGGGCCATTTGGAAACAGCGCAGTCTGGTCCCAGCTCGTCTGCTCCATAGCGACACGTCACTGGACAGGACCTTGCTCCTCACTGAATAAGTTCTATGAAAACAGAGAGTTGAGCTAAAGGACTCTGCGTGAATAATCTTAAGTCCTCTAGCTGTCATAGTGGTTCCCAAGCCAAGCTTGGAAACTCTATCCTAGGTTGAAAATGCACAAGCCAGAAAGCTGCAGATATTGGGCTCTATTCCCCCAACTGTTGCTGCTCATCCTCTGATTCTGTACCCCCAAACACCATGCCATCCTTCCCCTGCTTGATGGCTTCCCGGGATTCTCCTGGAGGCATTCTCCTCACTGCACATCACCTGAAGCCCCTTTGTCCTCTCACCCACATTTATTCCACAGACCCTGCAACGGCTGAGGAGGCCACCAAGGGTTCCATGCACGGTACAGAGAAGCCCCAGATTGAGGTCGCCTAGACAAGGACCAGTGTCCCCACCTGCCATCCGTGTGAACCTAGACAGTGACTTAAACTGACTGTGCCTCAGTTTCTCCATCTGTGACACGAGAGTAACTGCGCCCTGGCCCACAGGGCCATTGTGAGAATTAGGTGAGATGACACATGTGCATGCTTTAAACTGCATCTGATGTGTACAAGTACAAGATACATGTTATTAAGAATAATAAGGAGACAAGCTGGCAAAAACCGCTCCATACAAGTGCACCGGCCTCACCTCTTACGCATTCCAGTAGGAGGTCACTCTAGGAGGACTTGGGACTCACATAGCATTCAGGTCTATGATTTTTTCCTGCAACTGCTTTACAGAAGGCACTCCAAATACGGAAGACATCCAAGAAAATTATTTTTGCCTCCATAATTCACATGCATGGCTCATGAACCAGCTTCCTACATGTTCTGTTGAGAATCTCGATCTCCTGGGAGTCCATTCCAGGCCCACTCCTCCATCTCCCACAAGGGGATGGATGGAAAACTGAGAAAGTGGGGTGGACCACTCACCCTGGGGACTAGAACTGAAGAGAGAGTCACTGATGCCACTGAAAGTATGCTGTGTTGTTTGGTTTCCCAGCTTCTTCCAGATCAGGGAGGCAGGTCTTGGAAAGGGGTACGCCAGCACAGAACAGAAGGCGCCAGGGCCATTTGGAAACAGCGCAGTCTGGTCCCAGCTCGTCTGCTCCATAGCGACACGTCACTGGACAGGACCTTGCTCCTCACTGAATAAGTTCTATGAAAACAGAGAGTTGAGCTAAAGGACTCTGTGAATAATCTTAAGTCCTCTAGCTGTCATAGTGGTTCCCAAGCCAAGCTTGGAAACTCTATCCTAGGTTGAAAATGCACAAGCCAGAAAGCTGCAGATATTGGGCTCTATTCCCCCAACTGTTGCTGCTCATCCTCTGATTCTGTACCCCCAAACACCATGCCATCCTTCCCCTGCTTGATGGCTTCCCGGGATTCTCCTGGAGGCATTCTCCTCACTGCACATCACCTGAAGCCCCTTTGTCCTCTCACCCACATTTATTCCACAGACCCTGCAACGGCTGAGGAGGCCACCAAGGGTTCCATGCACGGTACAGAGAAGCCCCAGATTGAGGTCGCCTAGACAAGGACCAGTGTCCCCACCTGCCATCCGTGTGAACCTAGACAGTGACTTAAACTGACTGTGCCTCAGTTTCTCCATCTGTGACACGAGAGTAACTGCGCCCTGGCCCACAGGGCCATTGTGAGAATTAGGTGAGATGACACATGTGCATGCTTTAAACTGCATCTGATGTGTACAAGTACAAGATACATGTTATTAAGAATAATAAGGAGACAAGCTGGCAAAACCGCTCCATACAAGTGCACCGGCCTCACCTCTTACGCATTCCAGTAGGAGGTCACTCTAGGAGGACTTGGGACTCACATAGCATTCAGGTCTATGATTTTTTCCTGCAACTGCTTTACAGAAGGCACTCCAAATACGGAAGACATCCAAGAAAATTATTTTTGCCTCCATAATTCACATGCATGGCTCATGAACCAGCTTCCTACATGTTCTGTTGAGAATCTCGATCTCCTGGGAGTCCATTCCAGGCCCACTCCTCCATCTCCCACAAGGGGATGGATGGAAAACTGAGAAAGTGGGGTGGACCACTCACCCTGGGGACTAGAACTGAAGAGAGAGTCACTGATGCCACTGAAAGTATGCTGTGTTGTTTGGTTTCCCAGCTTCTTCCAGATAAGAAAGACTTGAACTTGCAGCTCAAGCCTTCCTCAGCTCAGAAGCTCAGAACTAGGAAGTGAGGTCTGGAGGCGTCCAGGCTGCTTCATGCGAAGATCACAGATGTCTCTGTGTCTGAGCATCCGGACGCTGCTGCCGCCAAGCTAAGCTGAGTCAGAACATGTCCAGGGTCTCAGACCTGTGGGTGATGTGTCATCCTATATGGTTGTCACACGTGCCTCTTCTACGGTCCTGGTGTCTTTTGTTCACGTGAAAAGGAAACCCTCCCTTGCGCTGTGCAGTCAGTGCAGTCTCTGCTTGGAGCTGAGCACCAAGAGGGTTTGGGAGTGCACGCGTCCCACGGCCCCTCCTATCTGTTCACCGTCCCTTGGCGTCGGGGTGGCCTCTTGGCTTGTCTGAATCACTGGCTTAAATGGATGTGCAAAGTCCATGGGGAGGAGGAACCTTACTTTCTCATTATTTACATTTTTAAAAAATTAGACGAGTGGTTATATGTGCAAATTAAACATCCAAAAAACAAGGAAGCATGAAGAGTAAAACTTGAATATCCTACTTCCACCAAATCCTACTCCCCAGGGGTAACAGTTTGTTGGAGATCCTCCAGAAATGATTTCTATTTACATATATACCTATATTCAAATAGATTTTTAGAAATACAGAGCAACTGCATAGTTCTTGTTCTGACTTAAGGTGGGAATTTTTCTGTAACAGCACCTCATTCCATTTACTTTATGCAGAATGTTCTGTAGTTTGGATGTATTACAATTTATTTGAACAATTTTCTTTTTGTAGACATTTCTTATTTCTTATTTCTTTCCTATTGGAATCAGTGTTGAAATGAACATCCTGGATGAGTAAATTTATGTGCCTCTGTGGAAATTTCAGTGATGTGGATTTCTAGAATAGGAATAAAATCTCTGCAATGTGGGTTTCTAGAATAGGAATCTTGAGTCCAGGAGTTTACAAAATCTTTCTTTGTATAGATACCAACAGATAGTTTCATCAGGTATTTCTATGACAAGTTGTTTTTCTTCTTCCTGTTCTTGTGTTTATTTTTCTCTTTACAACTGTTTCAAATTTTTATGCTGTCAAATTTGCCAGTGTCTTCCATTATGGCCTAGAAATTTTTCCTTGCTGAAGAAAAGGTGTCCCTACTCCAGAATTACAAGAAAGCTACCCTTTCTCCTTCAAATACTTCTCCCTATGGATCCATAGCTGCTTTGTGAGATAGATTGTGTTGTCTTGGCCAGTATCAGAACTTTTTTCTGTTGTTGATTTCTAATATATTTTCCTGTCTGGTAGCGCAAGTCTGCTATCTTTCTCTTGTTCACACTGTTCTTTGATATGCTTGCACTTTTTCTCTTCCAGGAGAATGTAAGAAGCAGTTTACCATATTTTAAAATCGGCACGGTTGTGTCTGTATCATACTGCAGGGACTGAACCCGAGTATTTTACGTCTTTAGGTGGCTCTAATGGTAAAGAACCTACCTGCCAGTGCAGGAGATGCAAGTGACGAGGATTCAATTCCTGGGTCAGGAAGATCCCCTGGAGAAGGTAAAGGCAACCTACTTTGGTATTCCTGGGAAAATACTGTGGGGAAATCCAATGGATTGAGGAGCCTGGCAGGATATAGTCCATGGGGTTGCAAAAAAGTTGGACGTAACTGAAGCAACTTAGCACTCATGCATTGGCCAGCAGGTTTTTTACCACTAGCGACACTTGCGAAGTAATAGCCATGTACAACCCTGAGCAAATAGCTGTCAAAGTGAAAGTGTTAATCACTCAATTGTGTCCAGATCTTTGAGACCCATGGACTATAGCCTGCCAGGTTCCTCTGCTCACAGAATTCTCCAGGCACTCATCCTTTCTATGTCTGATGTCTAGGTGTAGCCTGTTTTCGTAGACTGTAGTTCCAGTGACCGTGTAGTTTTCAGAGCCTTTGACATTCTGTTCTGGTCTGATTTATTCTTTTGACATTTTTGTGACTCTTGCTCAGTCCTTGTAAGTGCTTCCTGAAAGGGTGGAAGTTGCTCTCCTGGGTCACCTAGAGGTGAAAGAGTACTTCAAGCCAAAGCGGGTAGAGCAGCTGAAGCCCCTGTGCCCGGATCTTCTCATGCCATTCAGTGGAGGGCAGCACCATGTTCGGCTGCACCTGCAGTAGATCAGCCTACCCACCAGTACCCAGAGGAGGGGGTGCAGAAGGAGTTGGGTCAGTCATTGCAGTTTTCAGGGCAAATGAGACTCTCTGATGTGCCCCCTTGTGAGGTAGGAGTTAGCACCTCTCCACCCCATTTTGGGGCTTCCTTGGTGGTTCAGGTGGTAAAGAATCCATCTGCAATGAGGGAGATCTGGATTCGATCCCTGGGCTGGGAAGATCCCCTGGAGAAGGGAACAGCTACCCACTCAGTGGTTTTGCCCGGGGAACCCCGTGGCTCCTCCATGGGGTCACGAAGGGTCAGACACGACAGCGACTTGACCCTGTTTGGGGCTCTGTCGGGTTTCTCCTTTCCGATTCTGTGACCAGTGTTTTTGTTTGTTTGTGTGTCTATGTGCATTAGTGGTTCCAGGTTTCAGGCCTCTCTGGCGCCCGTATGAAAGATAAAAGAACTCACGACATCATCAGTCCTGAGGTCTCTAACTAGTCCACCTCTCTTTTCCAGCTTTCAGAATCCTTTATTCTTGACTGTTGAATTATTTCCAGGCTGTTTAGTTATTTGGGGTGGGGTGGGGTGGGGGATGGTAGGGGGGTGTTTAAAGGATTAGCGAGCCTACACTTTCTTGTTCTGGGAAGTGAAAATGCTATTAAAGATTTTGCAAATGAAAAGCAGAATGAACCACTTGAACTGCATGGTTGCAAGAGCTGCTGCTGGTCCTGGGTACAGAGTAGGTACTCTGTAATCATTGTTGGTTGAATGAATGAATAAATGGAGTTTTCATACTTTAATTTCATTGTCCTAGAGTCATCTGTAAGACAGGACCCCATTTCCCTGAGTTCTTGGAGAAGTAATCTCAAGGCTTTTAGGTTTCATCTTTCTGCGAAGAGACCACAATGAGCTGGTAGCCGGAGGTAGGAGACTGCTGTTTTCTAAAGGCTGATGACACTACCGTATATATGTGTGTATGTACATATGTATATGTATGTGTGTGTGTGTGTACACGTACACAGATGAACAGATGAGTGGACAGGCATAAAAATATGTGTATGCTAGCATGTATATATTTATCTCACTGATCTATTATTGTTTTCCTATTCCAAAAAGAAGAAAACTTGCTGTTCATTATCTTCAGTATACAGACGTACATAACAAAATAAGTGAGGAGTCAGAAAACCCCCCTTATCTAATGCAATTCAAGAAAAAGATCAAGTATTCAAAATATAGAAATGTTAAAAATTTTTAAATTATGCTGTTGATAGCACTGGATGAACATGACAGAATGTCAGTGTTTTTTAAAGATGTTAATTCCGTGATTCAAATGAGATTTCCTCCAGCTCACATTCCTTTTCTCTGTGACTATTCTGATGCCTCTCAGATGTGGCTTTTTAAATAAAAGCATCTTAATGAAGCCGTAACTAACTCTACAGTGGGGGGTCAACTCTGAGGGGTGTGTTTCACAAAGGGTCACACCCGTGGGTTTTGTTCTTGTGAATCTGAATTTCACTCCCCAAAGGATGCCGTACTTTCTGTATTTAAGAGATGAAATGCATAAGGAATTCATTAAGAAATCAGGCTTTGGTGGGGCAGCTTTGATTTGACACTTTTGAAATACGATCCAGGTCACAGCGGTGAATGGTACAAACCTCTCTTTTGGCATCTGGTCTTGATTGTTTTAAATTAGGTTGTGGGGTGCTGGCATCCACCCCTCTGTGAAGCTGCTACTGCAGACAGCCCTCATTCCCCAGGATGATGTGGGAAAGTAGATGAGATCTGAATACTTAGAAATAAACTTTTATGTTAGTTCTCAACTTTGCTGTTTCAGTATCCCATTATTATAAGCTTTTAGAATGTCACCTTTTATCTTTCATTAGTAATGATGGTTTTCATGCCAAAGATAAACCTGGAGCATTTTATTAATATTTAACTTCTTCTTTAGAAGTGTAGTGACACTAAGTAGGTTCTTCAGTGAATAGTTATTAAACGAATGGAAAGTTATCCCTAAAATAGCTCTACCATTAAGAACACATGAGTGTATTCCAGGAGGTCTGTGGGCAGCTTTGTGGCGATCCGCACACTTTGTCCCACGGCTGCGCTCCCTTTCCATCTCCAGTGGTCAGGAGTTCAAAACCCAACTGTTCCTCCACGTCACCCTGACATCAGTCAAACAAGAGAGTGTAAAATTGGGTTTAAACCCAGTTTTCAGCAGCTCATGTGTACAGTTCTCTGATTTGCAGAATGTTTATATTTGAAAGTTTATTTTTTTCAAGTCAGAGTCTGGTTAAAGAGGGAAAAAGAAAACACTCTAACATCTAGAGAGTTTGCCAACTGCCTGTATTTCCTCTTTTATGTTGTTTCACAAAGGGTCACACCGTGGGTTTTGTTCTTGTGAATCTGAATTTCACTCCCCAAAGGATGCCGTACTTTCTGTATTTAAGAGATGAAATGCATAAGGAATTCATTAAGAAATCAGGCTTTGGTGGGGCAGCTTTGATTTGACACTTTTGAAATACGATCCAGGTCACAGCGGTGAATGGTACAAACCTCTCTTTTGGCATCTGGTCTTGATTGTTTTAAATTAGGTTGTGGGGTGCTGGCATCCACCCCTCTGTGAAGCTGCTACTGCAGACAGCCCTCATTCCCCAGGATGATGTGGGAAAGTAGATGAGATCTGAATACTTAGAAATAAACTTTTATGTTAGTTCTCAACTTTGCTGTTTCAGTATCCCATTATTATAAGCTTTTAGAATGTCACCTTTATCTTTCATTAGTAATGATGGTTTTCATGCCAAAGATAAACCTGGAGCATTTTATTAATATTTAACTTCTTCTTTAGAAGTGTAGTGACACTAAGTAGGTTCTTCAGTGAATAGTTATTAAACGAATGGAAAGTTATCCCTAAAATAGCTCTACCATTAAGAACACATGAGTGTATTCCAGGAGGTCTGTGGGCAGCTTTGTGGCGATCCGCACACTTTGTCCCACGGCTGCGCTCCCTTTCCATCTCCAGTGGTCAGGAGTTCAAAACCCAACTGTTCCTCCACGTCACCCTGACATCAGTCAAACAAGAGAGTGTAAAATTGGGTTTAAACCCAGTTTTCAGCAGCTCATGTGTACAGTTCTCTGATTTGCAGAATGTTTATATTTGAAAGTTTATTTTTTTCAAGTCAGAGTCTGGTTAAAAGAGGGAAAAAGAAAACACTCTAACATCTAGAGAGTTTGCCAACTGCCTGTATTTCCTCTTTTATGTTGTTTCAGAAATAGTCACACAGCCATTTCTGAAATAATTTCATAGAAACCCAATTCCAAGTACATTTATGTTTCAAAGATGAATGGGTTATCTGGATGAGCTTTCAGATTTGAAAGGCCTTTTTAACAACCATTTTGGGATGAGGTTGTTGCCAAGAAGATCGGGAATGCTGGTCTTTATTTGCACACACACGTGTCGGGATGACCCAGTTGGATCCCACTTACTCTTCTCCCCAAGACTTAGATGAAAAGCATCCAGGGTTGTAGACTGTTAACATCTGTAGTATTATGTCCAAAGAAATTGCAGCTCACTTGAACCTCCATAAAGTCTACTTACAGATGAGAAAAGAGACGGGGAAACTGGCCTGCCTCTTATCCTACAACCAGGGTGTCACCAAGACCTGCTCTTGACTCCTGTTCACTCCGTTTGATAGACTTTCCTCTCTCACACACAGCAATCCAAAATGGGCTAAAAACAGCCCTGGAAGATAAAATCCTGGGAAAATAATACTTTCCAAAATGGTCCTTGAATCTCCCTTGCCTTCTTACCCAACATGCTTTCCTTTGTTCCACTGAACTGTGATATTCTCTGTGTCCCACTTGTTACCTTCTACTTTTAAATTTTGGATTTTTTTTCTCCTTAAAATGGTAGTTTTTGTTTTTTTCTTTTGTGTATCAAAAATAACTCTTTATGAGTCCTGGGAACACTATTAATAGTCATGGACTGTTGTCTCCAAATCACTCTTCATCTGTTTCTGGACAGGCAGAGCAGACATGGAAACATGTTAAGAACAGAGGAGACTGGGAACTTCCACGTCTGAAGATGCCACGCCCATAGCAGTCTTATCTCCTCGGAGTTCAAAACCCAACTGTTCCTCCACGTCACCCTGACATCAGTCAAACAAGAGAGTGTAAAATTGGGTTTAAACCCAGTTTTCAGCAGCTCATGTGTACAGTTCTCTGATTTGCAGAATGTTTATATTTGAAAGTTTATTTTTTTCAAGTCAGAGTCTGGTTAAAAGAGGGAAAAAGAAAACACTCTAACATCTAGAGAGTTTGCCAACTGCCTGTATTTCCTCTTTTATGTTGTTTCAGAAATAGTCACACAGCCATTTCTGAAATAATTTCATAGAAACCCAATTCCAAGTACATTTATGTTTCAAAGATGAATGGGTTATCTGGATGAGCTTTCAGATTTGAAAGGCCTTTTTAACAACCATTTTGGGATGAGGTTGTTGCCAAGAAGATCGGGAATGCTGGTCTTTATTTGCACACACACGTGTCGGGATGACCCAGTTGGATCCCACTTACTCTTCTCCCCAAGACTTAGATGAAAAGCATCCAGGGTTGTAGACTGTTAACATCTGTAGTATTATGTCCAAAGAAATTGCAGCTCACTTGAACCTCCATAAAGTCTACTTACAGATGAGAAAAGAGACGGGGAAACTGGCCTGCCTCTTATCCTACAACCAGGGTGTCACCAAGACCTGCTCTTGACTCCTGTTCACTCCGTTTGATAGACTTTCCTCTCTCACACACAGCAATCCAAAATGGGCTAAAAACAGCCCTGGAAGATAAAATCCTGGGAAAATAATACTTTCCAAAATGGTCCTTGAATCTCCCTTGCCTTCTTACCCAACATGCTTTCCTTTGTTCCACTGAACTGTGATATTCTCTGTGTCCCACTTGTTACCTTCTACTTTTAAATTTTGGATTTTTTTTCTCCTTAAAATGGTAGTTTTTGTTTTTTTCTTTTGTGTATCAAAAATAACTCTTTATGAGTCCTGGGAACACTATTAATAGTCATGGACTGTTGTCTCCAAATCACTCTTCATCTGTTTCTGGACAGGCAGAGCAGACATGGAAACATGTTAAGAACAGAGGAGACTGGGAACTTCCACGTCTGAAGATGCCACGCTTCCATAGCAGTGAACACATTTTCAACCCCTGATCTGGGAATAAGTTCCCACATACAGTGCCGCTAAAGGTTTCAAAACCAAAACTAAAATGGACTCTGGAGATAGAAGGTGGAATTTCAATAACAGTCTCTCAGTTTCTTAGCTCTGTGATTTCAAGTAATGTTTTGAGCCTCAGTATCCCCTTGTGTGAAATCAGGTGAGACGAGCCGCTCCCTGGTGCTGTGGGGTGACTCCACAGGGCTGAGGGGACGGGAGGCTCAGCACGCCTTGCACGGAGCCCTGGATCCAGAAATGGCCAGTTAGAATGGACGCCCACAACCGACAGTCAATCAAACTGGATGCTTATGACCAGCATCCAGCTAAACTCTGATTAAGAAGGTCATGAGGGCATCCAGCTTGGTGCCAGCTGAATATCTGACTAAGCTGCATTTGAGCTCCCTCAGACACAGACCCTGAAATCAGGATGAAACGACAGCAGCGGGTCTGGGAGGCGATCCCCAGTAGCACCTGCTGGGGAGTGGGGGGCATCAGAGGCTCAGTCCTGCTGGGAACCTCCCAGTTGATGGCTTGCTGAGCCAGAAGGCTGACCTGTGGCGCCACTCCTGCGCCTTGGCTGAGGGCTGCTCCCACCCTCACAAGCTCCTGCACCCACAGGCACTTGCTGCAGAGGTGATGGAGGGACATGTGGACTCCGAGGGGATGTGGCATGTCAGCAGTGTCTACTACAACTCCTACGCCAGGTTTTCAAGAGAGAACTCAGCATATACCCAGCCCCCAAGGGGACAGTGGTCCCTTTCAGCAGAGTTAAACCTGGGACTTGGGGGGACCCAGAATCTCCCTGCTGGGTTGTTCTCTGTGCAGTGAGCAGGCGTGGCCTACTGCTCAAGTTCAAGGCCAGGCACAGACAGCATGTGTTCTCCCTGAGCAGGCATTGGAGGGGCTGCCACTCCTGAGCAAAGGCTCTCTACAACTGAGACAGATCCTGTAGGAATGGACACCTGGGGCAACAACCCCCTCCTCGAAGGAGTGACTGGGTGGCCTGTCTCTCCGGTACATTGTAGAATTCAGGCAAGCAACTGACCCAGGACCACCCCCTCTAAGGGTCCCTCTTTGGAGAAAAAAAACCCTCCAGGTGCTGACACGTGGAGTGAAAGAGCTGGCCTCCTGCCACAAACTCCACACACGAACAGCTAGCTTCTCATCAGCTGACCCTTCAGTCTGAACAGATGGAGGAGAACCGCCATTGTGCGAGGGACCAAAACAAACGAACAAACCAAACATAATCGGGTAATGAATTACTTACACACACATTCGTAGGGTTGGGTATCATCTGAAATAGAAAAGAAAATTCTGCACTCGTGAACTGAGAATAATTACCAGAGGTCAAAAAAAAAAGCCTAAATTAATTCTTTAGGCAAGGTCAGTAGGTGAGGGTGGAAGATAAAGTTGAGGAAATATCAGGGTAAGAAGCATGGAGAAATGGAAAACAAAAAAGTAGAAGAAAATTAGAGAATCATTCTGGGAGAAACAGTATCTAATTAACTGAAGATATAAAAAGAAAGACGGAGGAAATAATGGCATTCCACTCCAGTATACTTGCTCTAGCACCTGCTGGGAGTGGGCATCAGAGGCTCAGTCCTGCTGGGAACCTCCCAGTTGATGGCTTGCTGAGCCAGAAGGCTGACCTGTGGCGCCACTCCTGCGCCTTGGCTGAGGGCTGCTCCCACCCTCACAAGCTCCTGCACCCACAGGCACTTGCTGCAGAGGTGATGGAGGGACATGTGGACTCCGAGGGGATGTGGCATGTCAGCAGTGTCTACTACAACTCCTACGCCAGGTTTTCAAGAGAGAACTCAGCATATACCCAGCCCCCAAGGGGACAGTGGTCCCTTTCAGCAGAGTTAAACCTGGGACTTGGGGGGACCCAGAATCTCCCTGCTGGGTTGTTCTCTGTGCAGTGAGCAGGCGTGGCCTACTGCTCAAGTTCAAGGCCAGGCACAGACAGCATGTGTTCTCCCTGAGCAGGCATTGGAGGGGCTGCCACTCCTGAGCAAAGGCTCTCTACAACTGAGACAGATCCTGTAGGAATGGACACCTGGGGCAACAACCCCCTCCTCGAAGGAGTGACTGGGTGGCCTGTCTCTCCGGTACATTGTAGAATTCAGGCAAGCAACTGACCCAGGACCACCCCCTCTAAGGGTCCCTCTTTGGAGAAAAAAAACCCTCCAGGTGCTGACACGTGGAGTGAAAGAGCTGGCCTCCTGCCACAAACTCCACACACGAACAGCTAGCTTCTCATCAGCTGACCCTTCAGTCTGAACAGATGGAGGAGAACCGCCATTGTGCGAGGGACCAAAACAAACGAACAAACCAAACATAATCGGGTAATGAATTACTTACACACACATTCGTAGGGTTGGGTATCATCTGAAATAGAAAAGAAAATTCTGCACTCGTGAACTGAGAATAATTACCAGAGGTCAAAAAAAAAAGCCTAAATTAATTCTTTAGGCAAGGTCAGTAGGTGAGGGTGGAAGATAAAGTTGAGGAAATATCAGGGTAAGAAGCATGGAGAAATGGAAAACAAAAAAGTAGAAGAAAATTAGAGAATCATTCTGGGAGAAACAGTATCTAATTAACTGAAGATATAAAAAGAAAGACGGAGTAGGAAATGGAATGGCATTCCACTCCAGTTTTCTTGCTGCAGTATCTCATGGACAGAGGAGCCTGGTGGGCTACAGTGCGTGGGGTTACCAAGAGTTGTACATGACTGAGCACGTATGCATGGCATGGCGTAGAAAGAAAGGACTGAAAAAATATTAAAGGTTAGCACATTCCCAGTCAACTCGGGTTTGTTTTATTAAATGCTTCTGCTTTAGCCAAATGTTCTAGCTGAAGCTAAATGAAAGAACACAAGGCTTAGAGTTATCTGTGTCCACTCAGAACACCAGGGAGAACGGATAATCCTAAACTTCCACAGAGGAAAAGTAGAGATCTATTGTGACAGTCACTGTGGATGGTCCCAGATCAGAGGCCTATAGTGTGGCCCCTCCTGGGGGAAGAGGCGTGGCCAGGTGTGCGCATCTAGGGCCCCTTGGCCAGTTACTGAACAGGGTGTGGTGTGGCACAGCTCTGACCAAGGAAAGGCACGGAGACGCTCCTAGGACTGGTTTAAGTTTCTTGCTCCTTTCCTGTTACTCAGTCTGCAGTGTTTGGAGGTGTTGCAGCCACGTTCTCCAGTGGAGACCATTGCTAACACATTGATAGAGGAGAACTGGAATGAGCCCAGAGCCTTGAAGCGCATGAGAAGGTATCAATTAAACCTTGGGATTGCTTCCTTCTTGACCTCTCAGTAAGGGAGCAATCAATGTACTTGTGCTATTTTTAGACAGATGTTATGTTTGGGGAAAAGACGCTGATGCTGGAAAAAATAGAAGGCAGAAGGAGAAGGGACGACAGAGGACGAAATGGTTGGATGGCATCACCGACTCAATGGACTTGAGTTTGAGCATACTCCAGGAGATGATAAAGGACAGGGAAAGCCTGGTGTGCTGGCGTCCATGGGATCGCAAAGAGTCAGACACGACTGAGTGACTAAACCGAACTGAAATTAATTCTTTAGGCAAGGTCAGTAGGTGAGGGTGGAAGATAAAGTTGAGGAAATATCAGGGTAAGAAGCATGGAGAAATGGAAAACAAAAAAGTAGAAGAAAATTAGAGAATCATTCTGGGAGAAACAGTATCTAATTAACTGAAGATATAAAAAGAAAGACGGAGTAGGAAATGGAATGGCATTCCACTCCAGTTTTCTTGCTGCAGTATCTCATGGACAGAGGAGCCTGGTGGGCTACAGTGCGTGGGGTTACCAAGAGTTGTACATGACTGAGCACGTATGCATGGCATGGCGTAGAAAGAAAGGACTGAAAAAATATTAAAGGTTAGCACATTCCCAGTCAACTCGGGTTTGTTTTATTAAATGCTTCTGCTTTAGCCAAATGTTCTAGCTGAAGCTAAATGAAAGAACACAAGGCTTAGAGTTATCTGTGTCCACTCAGAACACCAGGGAGAACGGATAATCCTAAACTTCCACAGAGGAAAAGTAGAGATCTATTGTGACAGTCACTGTGGATGGTCCCAGATCAGAGGCCTATAGTGTGGCCCCTCCTGGGGGAAGAGGCGTGGCCAGGTGTGCGCATCTAGGGCCCCTTGGCCAGTTACTGAACAGGGTGTGGTGTGGCACAGCTCTGACCAAGGAAAGGCACGGAGACGCTCCTAGGACTGGTTTAAGTTTCTTGCTCCTTTCCTGTTACTCAGTCTGCAGTGTTTGGAGGTGTTGCAGCCACGTTCTCCAGTGGAGACCATTGCTAACACATTGATAGAGGAGAACTGGAATGAGCCCAGAGCCTTGAAGCGCATGAGAAGGTATCAATTAAACCTTGGGATTGCTTCCTTCTTGACCTCTCAGTAAGGGAGCAATCAATGTACTTGTGCTATTTTTAGACAGATGTTATGTTTGGGGAAAAGACGCTGATGCTGGAAAAAATAGAAGGCAGAAGGAGAAGGGGACGACAGAGGACAACATGGTTGGATGGCATCACCGACTCAATGGACATGAGTTTGAGCAAGCTCTGGGAGATGATGAAGAACAGGGGAGCCTGGTGTGCCATGGTCCATGGGCTGGCAAAGAGTCAGACACGACTGAGTGACTAAACCGAACTGAATATTCGGGGAAGAATCAGGAGAATACACCCCACATATGCCACTTTGGCATAAGGATTATTTTGAACCGAAGGCAGTTGAGAAGCAGCAGTTAAAGCAAAAGCTCTCCAGCCTCCCTTATCTCCCTAAACACAGGGCATAAGTTTCCCCTCATGAAGGTGTGCCCCTGCCCCACACAAGGAGGGAAGGCCACCTTTATCACCAGAGATGGAGGTGGTACATCTGCACAAACAAGCCTAAAGTAAGCCCCTTTCCTCTGTCTCATTGCATCTCCAAACTTACCACTCTTTGTGAAAATGATACCTAAGCCTCCAGGTCTAAGCACTACTTGGGGTCCTTACTTTTTATTCTATAAAGGCCTCTGTGTACACATAAAAACTTAAACTAACATCAAAGAAAATGTGTGCTTTTTCTCCTGTTAATCTTTTGCCAATTTAATTTGCAAATGCAGCTACAGAGACTAAGAGGGTAGAGGAAGTTTTTCCTTCTCCTCAGTTCCTTGCTACCCAACACAGCTTGATTAATACACATACAAAGAGTCAAAAATAATAGTAGCATGGAAATTTTCAGCAGCAACATGAGAGTTTAAAAGAGAAGAGAGAATCTGCAATTCCCTCTGTCCTCCGCCAGCACTTCCAGTGGTTACCCAATGGTTTCTCAGGGTCATTGTTTTTAAAGATTTACTTATTTATTTTGACTCTGGTGGGTCTTGTTGCGCACATAGGATTTCCTCAGTTGTGGCAAGTGGAGGCTACTGTCTAGCTGCAGTCGATGGGCCTTTCATAGCGGTGGCTTTTCTTGTGTTGGAGCACGGGCTTTAGGCATGTGGGCTTAGTGGTTGTGGTGCACAGACTTAGTTGTCCTATGGCATGTGGAATCTTCCTGGACCAGGGATCCAACCAGTGCCTTTGTGTTGCAGAGTTCTTAAGCGTTGGACCTCCAGAGAAGCCCTTCCATTGTCATTTTACTTTGCATTTGCTGACAATGACGCTGAGCGTTTATCATAGGGCTTGCATTCTGGCCTTGCCATCTTTTTTTTTTTTTTTTTTATAAAGACTACATTTTAGAGCGGTTTTAAGCTCAGAACGATTGAGAAGAAGGTACAGAAATTTCTCATAAATCCTTTACCTCCTCATAGGCACAGCCTCCCCCATTACCAACATCACTCACCAGAGTGGTGCATTTGTTACCAAAGATGAGCTACCATTCACCCATTAAAATCACCCCAAATCCATAGTCTGCCTTAGAGTACACTCTTGATATTGTACATTTTTTGAGTGTTATACAGAATAGCTTCACTGCCCTAAATGCATTCTGAGCTCTGCCTATTCATCCCTTGCTCCTCTGCCTCCAATGACAGCCATCAGTATTTTATTATCTCCATTGTTTTGCCTTTTTTAGAATGTGGGATAATCAGAATCATCCAGTATGTAGGCACTTCCACATTAAGTTATTTGTTCCTTTTGTTTTTTAAATAGAGGTTTATTTGGTTTACAGTATCGTGTTAGTTTAAGGTGTGCAGCACAATGATTCAGTTATGTGTGTGTATTCTTTTTCAGATTCTTTTCCCGTATAGATCAGCTGTATCATCTTTGAGACTGAACCGACCAACCACTGTGACCTTAGGCACATATTCAGCTTCAGCTTCCTCTCTTTTAAGCAGGTGATATAATCCAACTCAAAGGATTATTTGGACAATTAAGTGAAATAAAGTATGCCAACAGGGTCATAAATAATATACAGAGGTAGCTTTTGTGATTTTTAGAGCAAGAGAGAACCTTAGAAGTCATTGAGTGCATTTATCATCAAGTCAATGCTATTTATACAGCACTTACCAGGTACCAGGTGCAGTTTTGAGAATTTTCCACATATTAGCCTATCAGATCCTCCGAACAATACTATTCAATGACACTATTATTATCCCAGTGTTACAAATGAGAGAACTGAGAAACAGACTAGGACACTTGTCCAAGTCATCTTAGAGTGGACAAGCAAGATAAAGCTACGATTTCTGCTCTTTCATCTGCTGGACAGAGTGCTTGCAGCAATTCAGCCAAAAAAATGTTGTTTAGACAAGAGATCATTTGTAAAGGACTGATAACCAGTGGTCAGCTACTGCAAGGACATCTTAACTTTCTAAAGAGCTACTGGTTAGAACCCGTACCAAGGTGGGAGAGGCCATGCACCCAGACCTGAGTGTTCCCCTCCAAGCCCAGAGCACCCTGGAGAGGGTTCTCTGATCGTCTCTCATATGTTAGCAAGAAATGCCTTTGCATGCAGTAAGGAGGGACCACCTACCCTCATGATACATAACTACTTTCTTCTGGGAAGAGCCTGTAGTTTCCGTCAGATTCTCAAAGTGGCTCATTATCCCAGACAAGGTTAATTTACTCAATAAGTTACCAGTCTAAGCCTTAAGCCCTCCCAAAAGACTAATAGATGGACCTTTCTTCTTTTTACTTTTCCAATGAAAAGAGCTCCATTGTCCCTGAGCTGCAAGGGTTCCTTGAGCTAGCTTTACTTATGTGGATAAAGGAAAGTCGATTGGTGGTGTAGACAGAGGGGAAAAAAATCCATTTTCCATATACTCTTGTGTTTAGTTCCTGAGACAATGAAAATTAAACTGACCCCCCAGCCCCCAAAAAAGCAGCTTAGGGGGAGATACATGTTTATTGGATGAATATGGATATATGAGGGAGTCATAAAGAAATCATAGGGAAATAGATAAAAAAAAAAAAAAAAGGAAACAGTGACAGACTTTATTTTCTTGGGCTCCAAAATCACTGCAGATGGTGACTGCAGTCATAAAATTAAAAGACACTTGCTCAGGGCACAGTGAGGTGGCCTGGAGAGGTGGGATGGGGAGGACCAGGAGCAGGGAGGGGACCAGGGATATATATATGACTGATCTGGGAACAAACGTGTCTGTGAACAACAGAACTCTGCAAAAAAATTTTTTAATGATATAATAACAACAACGACAACAGCAAAAAGACACTTGCTCCTTTGAGGAAAAGCTATGAGCAACCTAGATAGCACATTAAAAAGTAGAAACGTTGCCCACAAAGGACCATAGTCAAAGCTGTGGTTTTTCCAGTAGTCATGTACAGATGTGAGAATTGGACCATGGAGAAGGCTGACTACTGAAGAGCTGATGCTCTTGAACTCTGGTGTTGGAGAAGAATCTTGAGAGTCCCTTGGACAGCAAGGAGATCAAACCGGTCAATCCTAAAGGAAATCAACTCTGAATATTCATTGGAAAGACTGGTGCTGAAACTGAAGCTCTAATATTCTGGCCATTTAAGGGGAAGAGACAACTCATTAGAAAACACCCTAAACCTGGAAAAAAAATTAAGGGCTGGAGGAGAAGGGGATGACAGAGGATGAGATGCCTGGATGGCATCACCGACTCAGGGGGCATGGGTCTGAGCCAGAGACAGTGAAGGACAGAGCCTGGCATGCTGCAGTCCATGGGGTTGCAAAGAGTCAGATGCTACTGAACCACCGAACAGCAATAGAGAAGTGAAATGAAAATCCCAAAGAATTGGTTATGCCTGAGAGCTTGTATACTACTTTTAATGAAGAGTAAATGACTGTGGAAACAGAACCAAGGGAAAGGAATTGATGCTTCTAGGGGCAGTGAATTCCAAGAAGACAGATCTATAGGGGAAACAAATGGAAGATAAGGATAGTTCTGTTTTTTTTTTTTTTTTTTTCTTAAGTATAGTTTTAGTAAGGTTTGTCTGTGGGGATCCATCTTGGAGTTGACTCTGTCTCAGGTGCTAAGAATATTTACTACTTAGTAAGGCTTTACCAGCCTTCTCCCAGGACAGGGTCATTCACTTTAAACAGGCAAACAGCCTGGAGGTTTTGACTCGAGGGATATTCTGTGCTAAAGTTACCTGGGGGTTTGAATGGGCTCAGTGACCAGAAGTTGTGAGGCTGTGGGATTTGGGCCCCTCGGGGGAACCTTCCAGGGTCGCCCCTGCCCCTCCAGGGGGCTTTTCCTGACTGTCAGGGACACTGCTTACAGCCCCTTAGGTCGTTTCATCTCACCTGGAATTCAGGGTGGGCAGCTATATCCCAAAGGTTTTCTTGAGTAACAGTGGTTTCGAGGTTTATTTCTGTAGAAAGTTTCCTGGATTAAACCCATCTAGATTAAAACTCCAGTCAAGATAGAGCTTGGTGAAGAAATGCTGTTTTAATGCTGTGCTAATACGGCTATACGGTTACACTTAGGTAAGGAAACTTGACTTGTTGAATTTATTCCAGTGCTTGGCCCACAGCATTCCACAGTCTGGAGGGAGTTTGTTTAGGGAATCTGGTTCCTCAAAGTTGAAACATAAGTAAATTAAAATTCTTTACTATATTGGGGAAATTTGAACAGATCACATTTTCCTGGTGGTACTTCTTTCAAAAGGAGAATCATGAATCCAACTGTGTGTATTTCACAGGCTAACAAAATAATCTCCCTGACACCGTTCTGGTGTCTAAACAAACAAGTGTATGTGCCCAAAGGGGAAGCAATGGAGCCTTTAAATACAAGGAGCAGAGGAGGAAAGAAATCCTGTCTCTTCAGCAAAGTGAGATTGCTACTTAATTTCTAACAGGGCTTAAGGGTTCCATTATAAACTCTCAATATTTTATTATAATAGAAAGAAATCTGTGTTCATTGTACAAAAACTATAAACGTCCAGGAAAGCGTCAGGACAAAAATCACCCTTAATCCTGCCCCACAAAGGTAACAATGAAAAGGTAATACTTGAAAAAAGTAACTTGATTAGTGATAGAGTTACTTTAGGGGTAGGGGAGTAACCTCTAAAGATGGATTTGAAGATGGTCCATGTAATATTTACGAGCAAAATTATACATGTTTATCTATATATCTATATAAGCTCAGATGGTAAAGAATCTGTCTGCAGTATAAGAGACCTGGGTTCGATCTCTGGTCGGGAAGATCCCCTGGAGAAGTGTAGGCTCCCCACTCCAGTATTCTTGCCTGGAGAATTCCATGGACAGAGGAGCCTGGTGGGCTACAGTCCATGAGGTCACAAAGAGTCGGACATGACTGAGTGACTGTCAATAATATGCATATATACACACACACACACACACACACACACATATTTTGTGGAGTAGGTTTTCTCCCTGATGCATAAATGAGGAATTTTTTTCTGAATGAAATTCAGAGAAGTTTTTCCATATTTTTGAATTATTGTATTTATAATAATACTGTCCCTGAGAGATTAGAGCAATAACCATAATTAATGCATTTAATGAACCCGTATACTTCGTCAAGCACTTATTTGATTCTCTCAAAAACCTGACAAATTCTCCTATGAATAACAAACTCTTTATGACTAAAAATTTAATCATTAAGTCAAGATCAGTTGGTAAGATATTATATTAAGATATTAGAAAAATTCCAGTGTCTTTGTCATGGAGTACCTATTCGAATGGTAACTGACATAAAACAAAGGCTGCCTCTGACTTTAGGACCATTTTGCATCAATTACACACACACCAGGAGACAAGGCACCAGCATCCGGACCCAGGGGATGACAAATCAAGCAGCCAAGTACATGATGGGATCTAACTCTTAGAACAAATAAATAGCTGAAAATCCATACTGACACAAAGAAAAGCTTCATTAAGTAAACAAATAGGGAAGCAGTAATGGTTCTTTCTTTCAGGGGAATTCCAGCGAACATGAGGAACACAGAGAGGGGAACTTGCACTAGGGAAAGCACCATACCACTTGGATGGTATGCTTGCTGAAAATGGGTACCTCAATCTAATCATGGAAAATCATCAGACAAACCCAAAGCAAGAGTTCTAAGGTTGGTTCCATTATAAACTCTCAATATTTTATTATAATAGAAAGAAATCTGTGTTCATTGTACAAAAACTATAAACGTCCAGGAAAGCGTCAGGACAAAAATCACCCTTAATCCTGCCCCACAAAGGTAACAATGAAAAGGTAATACTTGAAAAAAGTAACTTGATTAGTGATAGAGTTACTTTAGGGGTAGGGGAGTAACCTCTAAAGATGGATTTGAAGATGGTCCATGTAATATTTACGAGCAAAATTATACATGTTTATCTATATATCTATATAAGCTCAGATGGTAAAGAATCTGTCTGCAGTATAAGAGACCTGGGTTCGATCTCTGGTCGGGAAGATCCCCTGGAGAAGTGTAGGCTCCCCACTCCAGTATTCTTGCCTGGAGAATTCCATGGACAGAGGAGCCTGGTGGGCTACAGTCCATGAGGTCACAAAGAGTCGGACATGACTGAGTGACTGTCAATAATATGCATATATACACACACACACACACACACACACACATATTTTGTGGAGTAGGTTTTCTCCCTGATGCATAAATGAGGAATTTTTTTCTGAATGAAATTCAGAGAAGTTTTTTTCCATATTTTTGAATTATTGTATTTATAATAATACTGTCCCTGAGAGATTAGAGCAATAACCATAATTAATGCATTTAATGAACCCGTATACTTCGTCAAGCACTTATTTGATTCTCTCAAAAACCTGACAAATTCTCCTATGAATAACAAACTCTTTATGACTAAAAATTTAATCATTAAGTCAAGATCAGTTGGTAAGATATTATATTAAGATATTAGAAAAATTCCAGTGTCTTTGTCATGGAGTACCTATTCGAATGGTAACTGACATAAAACAAAGGCTGCCTCTGACTTTAGGACCATTTTGCATCAATTACACACACACCAGGAGACAAGGCACCAGCATCCGGACCCAGGGGATGACAAATCAAGCAGCCAAGTACATGATGGGATCTAACTCTTAGAACAAATAAATAGCTGAAAATCCATACTGACACAAAGAAAAGCTTCATTAAGTAAACAAATAGGGAAGCAGTAATGGTTCTTTCTTTCAGGGGAATTCCAGCGAACATGAGGAACACAGAGAGGGGAACTTGCACTAGGGAAAGCACCATACCACTTGGATGGTATGCTTGCTGAAAATGGGTACCTCAATCTAATCATGGAAAATCATCAGACAAACCCAAAGCAAGAGTCATTCTATAGAAGTGACCGACCAGAGCTCTTCAAAAGTATGTGAAGTTCATGAAGGACAAAGAAGAGTGAGGAACTGCCCCAGAACAGAGAAGACTCAAGAGCCCTGACAGCTAGAGGTAGGGGGGGCCCCGGAACAGAGATGGGACCCGGTAGGAACACTGGTGAGACTTGAGTAAGGTCTGTAGTCTGTCTGGTAGCATCCCATCAACACCAGTTTCTTGGATTTGACCAGCATGCTTTGGAAGATGTTGACATCACAGGGCCTGGGTGAGAGCCCTATTGTGAGACTTTTCTGCAAGACTAAAATTATGTCAAAGTATAAGGAAAAAGGGGACTTCTCTGGTGGCCCAGTGGCTAAGACTCCAGGCTCCAATGCAGGGGGCCTGGGTTTGATCCCTGGTCAGGGAGCTAGGTCCCACATACTGCAACTAAGACCCAGCATAAATAAATAAATATTTAAAATAAATAAATTAAAATAAATAAATAAATGTTTAAAAAAAATAAGGAGAAGGAGCATGGCAGCACTTGAGCGCCAAGTCACAAGTCCCGCGGGGAGCTGCTCTCCGTGCTGACACGAATCTGTGGTCAGGAATCTGGCTGCTTCTCTCATGGGCAATGGGAACAGTTCCAGGAGAACTGAGATCAAGATTTATTTGGTCTTGTGCCCCGTGGGAAGGTACCAGTTATAAATAATAAGACAAACTGGCTCTCACTCACCCAGACTAGTGTATGACTTGAACAGAAAATTGAATTAAAGGAATCTTCAAAGATAGCTTACAAGTTGACTAAAATGTGTTCATAGTTTAAAAAGGAGACAAGGCACCAGCATCCGGACCCAGGGGATGACAAATCAAGCAGCCAAGTACATGATGGGATCTAACTCTTAGAACAAATAAATAGCTGAAAATCCATACTGACACAAAGAAAAGCTTCATTAAGTAAACAAATAGGGAAGCAGTAATGGTTCTTTCTTTCAGGGGAATTCCAGCGAACATGAGGAACACAGAGAGGGGAACTTGCACTAGGGAAAGCACCATACCACTTGGATGGTATGCTTGCTGAAAATGGGTACCTCAATCTAATCATGGAAAATCATCAGACAAACCCAAAGCAAGAGTCATTCTATAGAAGTGACCGACCAGAGCTCTTCAAAAGTATGTGAAGTTCATGAAGGACAAAGAAGAGTGAGGAACTGCCCCAGAACAGAGAAGACTCAAGAGCCCTGACAGCTAGAGGTAGGGGGGGCCCCGGAACAGAGATGGGACCCGGTAGGAACACTGGTGAGACTTGAGTAAGGTCTGTAGTCTGTCTGGTAGCATCCCATCAACACCAGTTTCTTGGATTTGACCAGCATGCTTTGGAAGATGTTGACATCACAGGGCCTGGGTGAGAGCCCTATTGTGAGACTTTTCTGCAAGACTAAAATTATGTCAAAGTATAAGGAAAAAGGGGACTTCTCTGGTGGCCCAGTGGCTAAGACTCCAGGCTCCAATGCAGGGGGCCTGGGTTTGATCCCTGGTCAGGGAGCTAGGTCCCACATACTGCAACTAAGACCCAGCATAAATAAATAAATATTTAAAATAAATAAATTAAAATAAATAAATAAATGTTTAAAAAAAATAAGGAGAAGGAGCATGGCAGCACTTGAGCGCCAAGTCACAAGTCCCGCGGGGAGCTGCTCTCCGTGCTGACACGAATCTGTGGTCAGGAATCTGGCTGCTTCTCTCATGGGCAATGGGAACAGTTCCAGGAGAACTGAGATCAAGATTTATTTGGTCTTGTGCCCCGTGGGAAGGTACCAGTTATAAATAATAAGACAAACTGGCTCTCACTCACCCAGACTAGTGTATGACTTGAACAGAAAATTGAATTAAAGGAATCTTCAAAGATAGCTTACAAGTTGACTAAAATGTGTTCATAGTTTAAAATGGAAGACATGCACAATACCTGTCTTTCTTCTGAAGTTTGAACAAATGGAGAAGAAAGACAATCAGTGATCAAAGTTTCAGTTTCACAAAGATTAGATTGGAGAAAAGGGCTTTTCCTCTACTTTTTAAGGACTTTTCCTTATTATCTCCCAGCCCCGCCCAGTCACAGGCAGAGCTGAGCCACCACAGCCCCTGAGAAGGCAGAGGATCCCAGCAAGCAGGTCTGGAGAGCCTGTTACCTCCCCAAATTGTGGATGGTCCAGATGCCCTCAGCTCCCCCCAGGCACCCAGCAGAGAAACCTCCCTCTTCCCTTGCACTGACTGGAATGAAGGGAAAGAGAATCTTCATTCCTGGGCTAAACTCAGAATGCTGTGGGGTGGGGTAGGGGGTGCAGGGAAAACAATGTCCCTAACAGCTTATATCTGGAGGTCAGGCAAATGTACATGAACTAAGGTTGTCAGGGCCGAGGAGAGGGGCCAATGCAACTTTGTGTTTAATGGGACAAAGTTTCAGTTCTGCAAGATGAAAAGAGTTCTGTGGAGCCATGGTGGTAACAGAGCATAGGAATGTGCCTGATGCCTCAAAACTGTACCGCTTAAAAAATGGTTTCAGTGGACTTCCCTAGTGGTCCAGTGGGTAAAGAGTCTGCCTTGCAATGCAAGGGGAACCGGTTTGATCCCTGGCAAGGGAAGATCCCACATGCCATGGAGTGGCTGCACTGGTGTGTCCAATTATGAACCAGCGCTCTGAAGTGCATGTGCCCAGAGCCGGTGCTCTGCAATGAGAGAGGCCACTGTGATGGGAAGCTCACACATGCCAAAGAATAAAGATGGATGAAAATCATAAATAACTAAGAAAAAGCTTGTTGTATGAAGTTAAAAAAATGGTTAAGGTGGTAAGTTTTGTTATGTGTGTATCACCACAATTTAAAATGTTTTAAATTAAAAAATGAAAGAAAAAAGTACATACTAACAATGGTCAGAAATCAATAATGATTTTACTGTATCGGTATTATTCAAAAGCAAAATGAAATGCAGTTTATGAGAGCAGATTTATGTCTGCTTTGGAGAGAAGCAGAAAATAGTCTCAGAAACTTCTTTTAATTATTCTTTCTCCTAGGACTATATCTCAGGGATCTCCAAAAAAGTACTTTTCTGAGACTTTGTACTTGCTTCAGTAGCACGTAAGTAAAAGGACGCTGCGAATTTCCCAGTGATGAACAGGGGAGACGCTAATGTGAGGTCTTCGCAAAGATAAAGTCGGTGGAGACAAGAGATTGTGTGGAAATCAGTCGGGACAGTGTTTGTTCCACATCAAAGGCGCAGATGATGGGCTCTGATCAGGGTCGCGTAGGGAGGTGGAGGGGGCACTGCATCCCTTCCCGGGATCCCATCTTCACTCCTCTGGATACAGAGTGGCTCTGAGCCAGCTCCAGATGGAGCCTGAACCGGTGACCTCTCTGCATAAAGACATCATGACACCCGCTACGCCATCTGGGGCTCATAAAACCACATTCTCTATCTTTTCTTGGCTCTCAGGCTAGTCAAAAGCTGAAGGGCAATATTTGGGACCGCTCTGGTTTATTCGTGGGCTTTAATTCAGAACACATTTCCACAAAGAGAGGCAGAACAAAGCACAATAGCACTAAAGTTCAATTTACATTCTCAGTCAGTGAAACAAAATGGAAATAAAAAACAGTTGTGCGTGAGTCATTTATAACTAAACTATGGCTCCCAAAGCGCCTTTCCTACAGTGTCGTGGAATAAAAGACATTTTCAAATCACTAAAAAATGGAGTGGCTGCACTGGTGTGTCCAATTATGAACCAGCGCTTGAAGTGCATGTGCCCAGAGCCGGTGCTCTGCAATGAGAGAGGCCACTGTGATGGGAAGCTCACACATGCCAAAGAATAAAGATGGATGAAAATCATAAATAACTAAGAAAAAGCTTGTTGTATGAAGTTAAAAAAATGGTTAAGGTGGTAAGTTTTGTTATGTGTGTATCACCACAATTTAAAATGTTTTAAATTAAAAAATGAAAGAAAAAAGTACATACTAACAATGGTCAGAAATCAATAATGATTTTACTGTATCGGTATTATTCAAAAGCAAAATGAAATGCAGTTTATGAGAGCAGATTTATGTCTGCTTTGGAGAGAAGCAGAAAATAGTCTCAGAAACTTCTTTTAATTATTCTTTCTCCTAGGACTATATCTCAGGGATCTCCAAAAAAGTACTTTTCTGAGACTTTGTACTTGCTTCAGTAGCACGTAAGTAAAAGGACGCTGCGAATTTCCCAGTGATGAACAGGGGAGACGCTAATGTGAGGTCTTCGCAAAGATAAAGTCGGTGGAGACAAGAGATTGTGTGGAAATCAGTCGGGACAGTGTTTGTTCCACATCAAAGGCGCAGATGATGGGCTCTGATCAGGGTCGCGTAGGGAGGTGGAGGGGGCACTGCATCCCTTCCCGGGATCCCATCTTCACTCCTCTGGATACAGAGTGGCTCTGAGCCAGCTCCAGATGGAGCCTGAACCGGTGACCTCTCTGCATAAAGACATCATGACACCCGCTACGCCATCTGGGGCTCATAAAACCACATTCTCTATCTTTTCTTGGCTCTCAGGCTAGTCAAAAGCTGAAGGGCAATATTTGGGACCGCTCTGGTTTATTCGTGGGCTTTAATTCAGAACACATTTCCACAAAGAGAGGCAGAACAAAGCACAATAGCACTAAAGTTCAATTTACATTCTCAGTCAGTGAAACAAAATGGAAATAAAAAACAGTTGTGCGTGAGTCATTTATAACTAAACTATGGCTCCCAAAGCGCCTTTCCTACAGTGTCGTGGAATAAAAGACATTTTCAAATCACTAGCAAGAAACGCTTAAGGGACCAAAAAAGCAGAAGTGAAGGCTTTCTATTTAGAAATCAATAAATAAGTGAAACCAGAGCACCGGTGACAGCGTGCAGTCGCTCGCGCGCTCTCTGGGTTTGGCTGATCCAAAGTTGTTTCCATATTTCCTGACTTCAAGTGTTTCCCTCCTGGTAATGGTTGGTTCTGGTGCTGCCAGTCATCAGGAAGCCAGTGCTGTCCCAGGAAATCCTGCAGCCTTCCCTCCGCAGTCTGGGGAGACTCCTCCAAGACCGCAGTGCTTGTCTGCCATACATTGCCGTTATTCCCAGGTACAAATTTGCCGTAGTAAGTTATGTCTGGTTTGTTCTACAAAAAAAAAAGAAAAACAAGTGCTAGCAGATGGGTGCAATTCCAGCCACCATGGCAGCCCCACAGTTAAGAACATGACCATGAAGCACAGTGTTCTTACGGGCGGGAGGCCAGTCTAGGATTGCAGGGCTGTGTAGGGGGCCCCTTGATCCTCCATAGCTCAGCAGAAGCAGAACCAGAGGGAGACTCCACCTCTCACACATTTTCTACAAAGCTGAGAAATGAAAGTTCTTAGATAGACACGTGAAAGCCCTCACATGAGTGGTCACGTGAAGCTGCTCATGGCTCTCGTGACGCCGGCTGTCCTCATCCAAGGCCTCCACCTGGGCTGAATTCTCTCTGAAACACATTTCTGCGTCCCTGGGCTAGTTTATCAGCGTCTGTGTAGTGTTTCTCTCACAGGACCTTTCCGACATGATCCTGCCCCCGTCCATCTGCGGGCCTGTCCCCACCGTCGCTCTGCCGGCTTCCTGCGGGGCCTCCCTCATCCGTGCTCGTCTCCAGGAACCTCAGCCCGGTGTTTGGTATGCAGTCAGGGCCGTGTGAAGTGTTTACGGAAATGCTGCAGAAAGAATTCAGGCTCCATCCATACTAAATGCAGTAACTTTTCAATTTTTTTTTCATGTTCTTGTTCTCCTTTGTGTTTGGATACTTGCTAAAGAAATATACTTAGAAGATACATCTAGACAGAGTGGGAAACAGTTGGAGGTCAAACCTGCTTGTTGGCTTCTCCTCCAGAACCCAGGTAATAAGCTCAGCTCCTTTGCTTGCCCCTAAGAGAGTTCAGAATGGCTTAGTACTTGGATGGGCAACAAGGTCCCACTGTGTAGCACAGGGAACTACATTCAATGCCCTGTGACCAACCATAATGGGAAAGAACATGGAGAAGAGTGTACGGATATGGGTAATCGAGCTGCTTTGCTGTACAGCAGTGGTTTACACGACATTGCAATTCAACTGTTGATGGGCTGTTGTTTGGCCGCTAAATTGTGTCTGACCCTCTTTGACCCCATGAACTGTAGCCCACCAGGCTTCCCTGCCCATAGAACTGGACATGGAGTGATCTGCCTCAGATCACTCAGCTACGCTGCACAAGGATTTCCTCCTACAGGAACCATGAAGTAATAAATCTGCATTTTTTTTAAACTGATACATTTTGTGATCATATATTAAATAATCAATGAAGTACATATCAGTTAAGGGGGGGGGTTGCAGGGCTGTGTAGGGGCCCTTGATCCTCCATAGCTCAGCAGAAGCAGAACCAGAGGAGACTCCACCTCTCACACATTTTCTACAAAGCTGAGAAATGAAAGTTCTTAGATAGACACGTGAAAGCCCTCACATGAGTGGTCACGTGAAGCTGCTCATGGCTCTCGTGACGCCGGCTGTCCTCATCCAAGGCCTCCACCTGGGCTGAATTCTCTCTGAAACACATTTCTGCGTCCCTGGGCTAGTTTATCAGCGTCTGTGTAGTGTTTCTCTCACAGGACCTTTCCGACATGATCCTGCCCCCGTCCATCTGCGGGCCTGTCCCCACCGTCGCTCTGCCGGCTTCCTGCGGGGCCTCCCTCATCCGTGCTCGTCTCCAGGAACCTCAGCCCGGTGTTTGGTATGCAGTCAGGGCCGTGTGAAGTGTTTACGGAAATGCTGCAGAAAGAATTCAGGCTCCATCCATACTAAATGCAGTAACTTTTCAATTTTTTTTTCATGTTCTTGTTCTCCTTTGTGTTTGGATACTTGCTAAAGAAATATACTTAGAAGATACATCTAGACAGAGTGGGAAACAGTTGGAGGTCAAACCTGCTTGTTGGCTTCTCCTCCAGAACCCAGGTAATAAGCTCAGCTCCTTTGCTTGCCCCTAAGAGAGTTCAGAATGGCTTAGTACTTGGATGGGCAACAAGGTCCCACTGTGTAGCACAGGGAACTACATTCAATGCCCTGTGACCAACCATAATGGGAAAGAACATGAAAAAGAGTGTACGTATATGTGTAATCAAGCTGCTTTGCTGTACAGCAGTGGTTTACACGACATTGCAATTCAACTGTTGATGGGCTGTTGTTTGGCCGCTAAATTGTGTCTGACCCTCTTTGACCCCATGAACTGTAGCCCACCAGGCTTCCCTGCCCATAGAACTGGACATGGAGTGATCTGCCTCAGATCACTCAGCTACGCTGCACAAGGATTTCCTCCTACAGGAACCATGAAGTAATAAATCTGCATTTTTTTTAAACTGATACATTTTGTGATCATATATTAAATAGCAATAAACAATGACTACAGTCCACATACTGCAGTTCCATACTTAGAGCAGAATCAGTCTTCAGGGACCAGTTTAAATGCTTCAGTGTCCTTTAGCACCCGAACGCCCTGAGTGCCTGCTGACCCTCCACGGTCAGCGCCACCCAGTTCATGATCTCCGACTACACGAGGACCATGGGCACCATCCCTCCAACCAGACCGCAGGGGCCTTGCGGCAGGAGCCCGTGCACACGCTGCGTCTCCCGCATCCGCAGCATCACCGCGGGAAGCTCCCCCTCTCGCTTGTCATTCACAGCAGCAGCATCGCTGCAGGCAGCAGTCCGTAGCGGTGCACACGCACTGCAGCCCTGGCCCAGCACACGCGGAGAGCCGTATCAGCAGTCACGGCCAAGCCCGTCTGCGTAACGGGGCATGTCGGTCCCTGCAGAAGAAAGCACCCTTCTGTGGGATTTCCTTTTAGTTTTTACTTCTGGATGGAACCATACAAATGGAGTGAGTTAGTGACAACGATGTTTTCCAGATGTTCTCTAGATATGACAATAAAAATAAAAACAAGAGCCTCATTTTTTTCCCAAAGAAACTCTAATAACAAGTTCAGTATTTCTAACATATAAATAGACAGCCAGTGGGCATTGCTGTATGACACAGGGAACTCAAGCTCTGTAACAAAACAGAGGGGTGGGAAATGGGGGGAGGGGGAGGCTGAGGGGAGAGGGAGATTCCAGAGGTATGGAGAGGTATGTATACCTATGATTAAGTCATGTTGATGTGTGACAGAAAGCAAACCTATACTGTAAAGCAATCATCAATCAATTAAAAATCAAATAATTAAAAAAATAAGTTCAGTGTTTACCCAGTTGACCCCATCTCTCAAATTCACATTTCCCCCTTAGCTTGGTGTGCCAAGCACAGGAAGGACTTAGAGACTCCATGTGTTGGCAAACTTACCTTAGGCTTCCCACTTCAAGATGGAGTCCTGAGCATAGTATTTCTTCCAAATCTCATGAAATGAGAGAAAACTTACTTTTCAGATTGCTAAAAAAAAACCCAAAACAGAAAAAGGGCTTATCAGGGAATTAAACATTGTGACTAATTACAAACAATTAGGCGGCAACAGAGATGTTTGTCTAAAGATTAAAGCCTGTCCTTTATTTTCAAGTAGCTGAATAATGTAGAGGAATGACAGCATGGGTGTTTTTCTCTTAGAGAAGCATAGGAGAGAATGAGGTAATTTTGGACTAACAGGAAACCGGAAGAGAATATAACAATATCCCACCCCAAGGGTAAGAAATATATGAACTTACACCACACCCTGAGTAAGAGCCATCGACAGTTACATGGCTCCCTGCCATGCCTACCTTTTCCCCAAAACACCATCAGGAAAGGGGACTGATGGGAAATCATTAAGAAAACGCACAAGAAGACTTACTCAGCTGCCTTCTGTCATCAACACACATGGAACATGCATGAAAGAAAAGGACCAAGAAGAGAAAACAGACTTGGAAGGAAACAGACAACACAGCTAGCAGGATGTGCTCGATGGTGTGCTGTCAACAAGAGGTCACCAGCACTGGCATCCGAGGCCTCCACGTCCGCAGCAAAGCCAGGACCGCGTCCCCAGATCCACTTTCGTGGATGGTTCTGGGACAGTGTCTGCTCATGAAAGACTGTGCCAGGTTAGGAAGACAGAAGAGGAGAGACCGGTCTTTAAGGGTGACAGAACAGAACATGTGAATGGACACGGAGCTAGAACATTTTCCCAGGTTACTGTACAGAACCACTCACCTCACTGTTGCAGAGTGAGAGTTGATGGAAGCTTCCAAAGATTCATGAGAATTACAGCAGCATCCTGGGACTCTCCTAAGAACCACCCACTTTGGGGGACCCAGGAAAAGTAGAATGTGTGACAAAAAACTATACTGTAAAGCAATCATCAATCAATTAAAAATCAAATAATTAAAAATAAGTTCAGTGTTTACCCAGTTGACCCCATCTCTCAAATTCACATTTCCCCCTTAGCTTGGTGTGCCAAGCACAGGAAGGACTTAGAGACTCCATGTGTTGGCAAACTTACCTTAGGCTTCCCACTTCAAGATGGAGTCCTGAGCATAGTATTTCTTCCAAATCTCATGAAATGAGAGAAAACTTACTTTTCAGATTGCTAAAAAACCCAAAACAGAAAAAGGGCTTATCAGGGAATTAAACATTGTGACTAATTACAAACAATTAGGCGGCAACAGAGATGTTTGTCTAAAGATTAAAGCCTGTCCTTTATTTTCAAGTAGCTGAATAATGTAGAGGAATGACAGCATGGGTGTTTTTCTCTTAGAGAAGCATAGGAGAGAATGAGGTAATTTTGGACTAACAGGAAACCGGAAGAGAATATAACAATATCCCACCCCAAGGGTAAGAAATATATGAACTTACACCACACCCTGAGTAAGAGCCATCGACAGTTACATGGCTCCCTGCCATGCCTACCTTTTCCCCAAAACACCATCAGGAAAGGGGACTGATGGGAAATCATTAAGAAAACGCACAAGAAGACTTACTCAGCTGCCTTCTGTCATCAACACACATGGAACATGCATGAAAGAAAAGGACCAAGAAGAGAAAACAGACTTGGAAGGAAACAGACAACACAGCTAGCAGGATGTGCTCGATGGTGTGCTGTCAACAAGAGGTCACCAGCACTGGCATCCGAGGCCTCCACGTCCGCAGCAAAGCCAGGACCCGCGTCCCCAGATCCACTTTCGTGGATGGTTCTGGGACAGTGTCTGCTCATGAAAGACTGTGCCAGGTTAGGAAGACAGAAGAGGAGAGACCGGTCTTTAAGGGTGACAGAACAGAACATGTGAATGGACACGGAGCTAGAACATTTTCCCAGGTTACTGTACAGAACCACTCACCTCACTGTTGCAGAGTGAGAGTTGATGGAAGCTTCCAAAGATTCATGAGAATTACAGCAGCATCCTGGGACTCTCCTAAGAACCACCCACTTTGGGGGACCCAGGAAAAAGTAGAAACAGTGACAGACTTTATTTTCTTGGGCTTCAAAATCACTGCGATGGTGACTGCAACCATGAAATTGAAAGGTGCTGGCTGCTTGGAAGAAA
The DNA here is from genome assembly GCA_022376925.1 of Tragulus kanchil. Lineage (NCBI taxonomy): Eukaryota > Metazoa > Chordata > Mammalia > Artiodactyla > Tragulidae > Tragulus > Tragulus kanchil. The sequence continues at coordinate 154,975,610 of JAIOJX010000023.1, read as the reverse complement.
AGCTATGACAAACCTAGACAGCGTGTTCAAAAGCAGAGACATCACTTTGCCAACACAGGTCAGTATAGTCAAAGCTATGGTTTTCCCAGTAGTCCTGCATGAGTGTGACAGCTGGCCCATAAAGCAGGCTGAGTGTCAAAGAACTGATGCTTTGAACTGTGCTGGGGCACTGGAGAAGACTCCTGAGAGTCCCTCGGGCAGCACAGAGAACCAGCCGTCAGTCCGGAGGGAAATCCACCCCGACCGCTCACTGGAAGGGCTGATGCTGGAGCTGAAGCCCCAGGCCCTCTGACTGTTCACTTTACGTGTTGACGCGGCGAGGCCTCAGTTCCCAGCTTTTGGTCAAACAGTAGTCTAGATGTTGTGAAGATATTTTTGATGTGTAATTAATATTGGAATCAGTAGACTTTTTTTTTACACCAAAAACATTTTTATTGGGATACAGCCTATTAACAATTTTGTGTACGTTTCAGGGGAACAGTGAAGGGACTTGGCTATATATATATATCTCCATTCTCGCCCCAACCCCTCTCCCATCCAGGCTGGTACATAACATTAAGCAGAGTTCCATGTGCTATACAATAGATTTTTGTTGGTTGTCCATTTCAAATATGGAAATGTGTATTTGACTTTCCCAAAGTCCCCAATCATCCCCAACCTCTGCAACCATGAGTTTGTTTTCTAAGTTTGTGAATCTCATTCTGTTTTGTAAATAAATTCATTTGTATCATTTCTTTTTATGATCCACATGAAAGGGATGCCATATGACATTTCTCCTTCTCTTGGAATCAGTAGACTTTGCATAAAGCAGATTACCTTCATAATGTAGTGGGCCTCCTCCAATCAGTTGAAAGCTTTATGAAAGAAAGACTGAGGTCCTTTAAGAAAAAAGCAATTCTGCCTCCAGACTCGAGTCTTCAATTCTTCCCTGAATCATCAACAATACATGTGTCCTGTTGGCTGTCTTTCTCTGGAGAACTCTGACTAAAACAGCTGCTGCAACATGTAACCACAGGATCCAACCACAGACGTTCACCGCCTTGCTGTTCTGGAAGTCAGGTGTCTGTTCAAGGCGACAGTGGGTCCGGCCCCTTGTGAGGCTGTGAACTTGCAAAACTAGACAAACCTAGACAGCGTGTTCAAAAGCGAATCACGAAAAGGTCAGTATAGTCAAAGCTATGGTTTTCCCAGTAGTCCTGCATGAGTGTGACAGCTGGCCCATAAAGCAGGCTGAGTGTCAAAGAACTGATGCTTTGAACTGTGCTGGGGCACTGGAGAAGACTCCTGAGAGTCCCTCGGGCAGCACAGAGAACCAGCCGTCAGTCCGGAGGGAAATCCACCCCGACCGCTCACTGGAAGGGCTGATGCTGGAGCTGAAGCCCCAGGCCCTCTGACTGTTCACTTTACGTGTTGACGCGCGAGGCCTCAGTTCCCAGCTTTTGGTCAAACAGTAGTCTAGATGTTGTGAAGATATTTTTGATGTGTAATTAATATTGGAATCAGTAGACTTTTTTTTTACACCAAAAACATTTTTATTGGGATACAGCCTATTAACAATTTTGTGTACGTTTCAGGGGAACAGTGAAGGGACTTGGCTATATATATATATCTCCATTCTCGCCCCAACCCCTCTCCCATCCAGGCTGGTACATAACATTAAGCAGAGTTCCATGTGCTATACAATAGATTTTTGTTGGTTGTCCATTTCAAATATGGAAATGTGTATTTGACTTTCCCAAAGTCCCCAATCATCCCCAACCTCTGCAACCATGAGTTTGTTTTCTAAGTTTGTGAATCTCATTCTGTTTTGTAAATAAATTCATTTGTATCATTTCTTTTTATGATCCACATGAAAGGGATGCCATATGACATTTCTCCTTCTCTTGGAATCAGTAGACTTTGCATAAAGCAGATTACCTTCATAATGTAGTGGGCCTCCTCCAATCAGTTGAAAGCTTTATGAAAGAAAGACTGAGGTCCTTTAAGAAAAAAGCAATTCTGCCTCCAGACTCGAGTCTTCAATTCTTCCCTGAATCATCAACAATACATGTGTCCTGTTGGCTGTCTTTCTCTGGAGAACTCTGACTAAAACAGCTGCTGCAACATGTAACCACAGGATCCAACCACAGACGTTCACCGCCTTGCTGTTCTGGAAGTCAGGTGTCTGTTCAAGGCGACAGTGGGTCCGGCCCCTTGTGAGGCTGTGAGTGAGATCTGCTCTGGGCCCTCGCTGCCTGGCTCCTGGTGTCTGGCTGGTGACTTGGGGTACTCCTCAGAGTGTGGATGAGTCATTCTGATCCCTGTGTTCACCCCTGTGGGGTGTCTGTCCTCAAATTCCTCGCTTTCAGAAGAACACCAGTCCTGATGACCTCACTGTAATTTGATTGCCTCTCTAAAGACCCTGTGTTCAAACACAGTCACCTTCTCAGGTACGAGCGGTGAGAACTTCAACGGATGATTGCACGCTGAGGGACACTCTGCCATTGTCTTTAAATCACCTCCACTTTCATCCTCCAAACTTTTGAGTTTTTTGTTTTGTTTTGGTGGCTGTACTGCACAGTCTGTGGGATCTTACTTCTCCGACCAGAGGTGGAACCCGGGCCCTCAAAAGATTGATCTTTTGTCTGTGGTTGGATCCTGTGGTTACATGTTGCAGCAGCTGTTTTAGTCAGAGTTCTCCAGAGAAAGACAGCCAACAGGACACATGTATTGTTGATGATTCAGGGAAGAATTGAAGACTTGAGTCTGGAGGCAGAATTGCTTTTTTCTTAAAGGACCTCAGTCCCTGCGTCAGGAAGATCCCCTGGAGAAGAGAATGTCTACCCACTCCAGTGTACTTACCTGGAGAATTCCATGGACAGAGGAGCCTGGCAGGCTACAGTCCATGGGGGTTGCAAACAGTCTGAAATGACTGAGCAACTGACACGTTCACACTACCTGCAGTCGGCATTTAGATTTTGTTTGTCCAGCAAGCACTGCTCCATCCCTAATTTGGCATCCTTTTGAAAGACAGAGGGCCCAAAGAATTACTCTCCTAGTTGAAAGCTTTATGAAAGAAACTGAGGTCCTTTAAGAAAAAGCAATTCTGCCTCCAGACTCGAGTCTTCAATTCTTCCTGAATCATCAACAATACATGTGTCCTGTTGGCTGTCTTTCTCTGGAGAACTCTGACTAAAACAGCTGCTGCAACATGTAACCACAGGATCCAACCACAGACGTTCACCGCCTTGCTGTTCTGGAAGTCAGGTGTCTGTTCAAGGCGACAGTGGGTCCGGCCCCTTGTGAGGCTGTGAGTGAGATCTGCTCTGGGCCCTCGCTGCCTGGCTCCTGGTGTCTGGCTGGTGACTTGGGGTACTCCTCAGAGTGTGGATGAGTCATTCTGATCCCTGTGTTCACCCCTGTGGGGTGTCTGTCCTCAAATTCCTCGCTTTCAGAAGAACACCAGTCCTGATGACCTCACTGTAATTTGATTGCCTCTCTAAAGACCCTGTGTTCAAACACAGTCACCTTCTCAGGTACGAGCGGTGAGAACTTCAACGGATGATTGCACGCTGAGGGACACTCTGCCATTGTCTTTAAATCACCTCCACTTTCATCCTCCAAACTTTTGAGTTTTTTGTTTTGTTTTGGTGGCTGTACTGCACAGTCTGTGGGATCTTACTTCTCCGACCAGAGGTGGAACCCGGGCCCTCAAAAGATTGATCTTTTGTCTGTGGTTGGATCCTGTGGTTACATGTTGCAGCAGCTGTTTTAGTCAGAGTTCTCCAGAGAAAGACAGCCAACAGGACACATGTATTGTTGATGATTCAGGGAAGAATTGAAGACTTGAGTCTGGAGGCAGAATTGCTTTTTTCTTAAAGGACCTCAGTCCCTGCGTCAGGAAGATCCCCTGGAGAAGAGAATGTCTACCCACTCCAGTGTACTTACCTGGAGAATTCCATGGACAGAGGAGCCTGGCAGGCTACAGTCCATGGGGGTTGCAAACAGTCTGAAATGACTGAGCAACTGACACGTTCACACTACCTGCAGTCGGCATTTAGATTTTGTTTGTCCAGCAAGCACTGCTCATCCCTAATGGCATCCTTTTGGAGAATTACTTCTGCCCTATCGTGTGCTGGCCAAGGTTCATCTAAATAAACTCCCACCACTCTGAAAGACAGAGGCAGCTTCTCACTACAGCTGACACCAGTACAGCCTGAAAGAGGGGCCTCTGCACCAAGTCCACCAGCTGGGCATCCTCTGCCAGCGCACAAGGTACAATAACAAAAGCAGTGAGTGATTGGAGGCTGCACAGCAGGGCCAGACTCATCAGACTGGGCCTATCCTAGAACTGGCATGAGGGGTGATTCCTGGGATGTATAGAGCCCCACTGGCTCCCGATGATTTCCAGGCTCCTGTTCATTCCTTGATACTCTTTCTTACAAATTCCTGTTTGCTTAAGGAAAGTTGCGTTTACTTCTGTTCCTTTCAAAAAATCATTCCAAAGTAACACATTAATTAGTATCATCAATTATGGGGTGAGGGTATGTGAAAGGTGAAACTGATACTCGCTCAGTGGCATCCACCTCTTTGCGACCGATGAACTGTAGCCCACCAGGCTCCTCTGTTCGTGGAATTCTCCAGGCAAGAAGAGTGCAGTGAGTTGACTTCCCTTCCCCAGAGGATCTTCCCAACCCAGGGATTGAACCCAGGTCTCCTGAATTGCAGGCAGATTCTTTACTCTCTGAACCACCAGGGAAGCCCCCAGGATAGATGTCTAAGGCAGGCAAAGATGGCCACAGATTCTTTGATACCTGTTCCATAGAAGTGGGTGTCTTTTCCTGCCTTTGAGTTTGGGCTGGTCTGTGCCTTCTCTGTCCAGTGGAATATGGCAGATACAAAGCTATGCCAGTTCTAGGCATAGGCTTTAAGACCAATACCTATTACCTTGCCCTCTCGGTGCCCTGGGCTTCCACATAAGAAGTATGACTAGAGTAAGGTCATTAAAAGAAGCCCAAATCATGAGAAGACTCACTGGACAGTAAGATACCATGTGAACAGAGAGAAAGGCTGAGAAAGGCCAGTGACCATTGAAATGCATTGAGTAAAGACGCCATCTGGAAGAAATGTCACAGACCCAGGGCCCCTTGCTGATCCATGTAGCTCAGAGACTGGCTGTCCAGCTGAGCTGTTCCAAAATTTGTGACCTACAATATTGTGAGCAAAATCAAATCCTTGTTTTAAAAATGATAGTTGTCTTAAAATTATTGTGTAAAGACAAATGGATGTTTTAAGGCACTAAAATTTGGGATAGTTTGTTTTGTTGTAATAAGGAAGTGTGAGAAAGTAACAGCCTCTCAGAGAAAATGGCCTGGAAGACACGGCATTCTCTGGGAATAAAGGCTGATGATATTCAGTAATAAAACTTGCATTTGGTCCTGATGTATTTTCCTTTTGACATCTGTAGGAATCGATCTGTTAGAATGTTTTACATTGAGTTCTTGAGAGGTGTTAGTCTATAGTTGTGCGGTCTTGTTTTTATATGTTATTTTGGTAATCAGTATTCTATAACATAGTGCAGTTCAAATCTTCAATGTCCTTACTGATTTTCCATTAATTATTGAAACAGTGGTATTGAAAACTCTGACTATATTATCAATTTGTTTTTTTCTCTCCTTTCACCGTTTTGGTTCTAAATTTTCAGTGTAGAATTGTGCATTACCTCTTTGCGACCGATGAACTGTAGCCCACCAGGCTCCTCTGTTCGTGGAATTCTCCAGGCAAGAAGAGTGCAGTGAGTTGACTTCCCTTCCCCAGAGGATCTTCCCAACCCAGGGATTGAACCCAGGTCTCCTGAATTGCAGGCAGATTCTTTACTCTCTGAACCACCAGGGAAGCCCCCAGGATAGATGTCTAAGGCAGGCAAAGATGGCCACAGATTCTTTGATACCTGTTCCATAGAAGTGGGTGTCTTTTCCTGCCTTTGAGTTTGGGCTGGTCTGTGCCTTCTCTGTCCAGTGGAATATGGCAGATACAAAGCTATGCCAGTTCTAGGCATAGGCTTTAAGACCAATACCTATTACCTTGCCCTCTCGGTGCCCTGGGCTTCCACATAAGAAGTATGACTAGAGTAAGGTCATTAAAAGAAGCCCAAATCATGAGAAGACTCACTGGACAGTAAGATACCATGTGAACAGAGAGAAAGGCTGAGAAAGGCCAGTGACCATTGAAATGCATTGAGTAAAGACGCCATCTGGAAGAAATGTCACAGACCCAGGGCCCCTTGCTGATCCATGTAGCTCAGAGACTGGCTGTCCAGCTGAGCTGTTCCAAAATTTGTGACCTACAATATTGTGAGCAAAATCAAATCCTTGTTTTAAAAATGATAGTTGTCTTAAAATTATTGTGTAAAGACAAATGGATGTTTTAAGGCACTAAAATTTGGGATAGTTTGTTTTGTTGTAATAAGGAAGTGTGAGAAAGTAACAGCCTCTCAGAGAAAATGGCCTGGAAGACACGGCATTCTCTGGGAATAAAGGCTGATGATATTCAGTAATAAAACTTGCATTTGGTCCTGATGTATTTTCCTTTTGACATCTGTAGGAATCGATCTGTTAGAATGTTTTACATTGAGTTCTTGAGAGGTGTTAGTCTATAGTTGTGCGGTCTTGTTTTTATATGTTATTTTGGTAATCAGTATTCTATAACATAGTGCAGTTCAAATCTTCAATGTCCTTACTGATTTTCCATTAATTATTGAAACAGTGGTATTGAAAACTCTGACTATATTATCAATTTGTTTTTTTCTCTCCTTTCACCTTTCTATCAATTATTTTAGAGCTTTGTTATTAGGTTCATAAAGGTTTACAGTGTAGAATTGTGAGCATTTTCATGTCCTCTTGATGAACTCATCCTTTTGTTATTATGAAATTATCTCCTTTGTCCTCGATAATAATTTTTTTTTTTTTTAAAGATTTATTTATTTATTTTGGGCGGGGGTCGGGTTGGGGAGGGAGGGGAGCAGGCGGGCCACTTCTGTTGGTCTTTCTCTATTTTCATCTGTCTTTGTTCCTTGGCTCCTGTGGGCCTCCCATCGCGGTGGCGTCTGTCGTCACAGAGCGCCGGCTCTGGGCGCACGCGCCCCAGAGCTCCGGCTTGGTAATTGGACACATCGGTCCAGCCGCTCCGCGGCACGCGGGATCCTCCCAGGCCAGGGATCAAACCGGCGCCCCTTGCACTGCAAGGCGGTGTCCTTACCCACTGGACCACCAGGGAAGCCCTGGGTCTTGCTTTTTTAATTCAATCTGATTGCCTCTGACTCTTACGGTGGTCAGTGATTTATACTTAATGTGATGATTAAATTGATTACATTTAGGTGGATTATCTTGCTCTTTGTTTTCTGTTTGTCCCATCTGCTCTTTATTCCCTTTTCTCAGTTTTCTGACTGAAATTTTTATGATTCTGTTTTATCTCTTTCATTGGCTATTGAGGGTAACTCTGCTTTGTTATTTTAAGGGCTGGCTTAGAATTCATAGTGTGCGTCTAATCCACCGCACCTTCTCACAGTGCTGTCGGTCCACTTTACACATATGAGGACCTTACAGCGCTGTGCTTCCATTTTCGCTTTCTTCTTACTTCTGTCATTCTGTTTGTCCTTTATTCTGTCATTGTCATACATTTTGCTTCTACATATTTTGTAAACCACGCACACTGCTCTTTCCCATAGTCTTAGTGCCTGGACTGTCTGATACAAAGTCCATTCTTTTCATCTATGTGCTAAGCCCCTCGACAAAACAAACAAGAAAACTAAACAATAAATCCTCTGCTCACATTTAGGCCTTAACCAGTCTCAGCTAGGAAAGGTTATGCTGGTTACATGTGAGGTAGATCCTGGTTAAAATGCAACACAAGCAGTAAATTCAACTTAGTATAGATTACTGATGACTTCAGACAGTACACATTCATTTAGGCCTCGAAAACTTTGAAAGTAGCTATTGGGATAAAGCTGATAGATTTACAGGATAATGTTACTATAAACTGTTTCTTCATTTGGAAAGTAAAGTGCATAATGGAACAGCTCTGAGTTCTATAATGAATAATAATTGCTTATACATATGGTACTTACAGTCACTCATCGACTATAGGTATATTAATTTATTTAGACTTATTCACTATAAAGTAGTCCATTTACATAAGGGCAATGAGAATTGCTATATATGGCAATTTAGAAAAATGTTTAACTTGAGAGTGTAATCCATTCTGAGGATGGTATGCATCCTGTTATATTACTTTGCTACATTAGTTAGATCATGATTTACCAAAAAAGGTTTAGCTTCGATCCCATGTGGATACTAAATTTCTTTCTCTCTTGAAAAACACTTTGCGTTTTACTATTTCAACAAGTTCTTACGGTGGTCAGTGATTTATACTTAATGTGATGATTAAATTGATTACATTTAGGTGGATTATCTTGCTCTTTGTTTTCTGTTTGTCCCATCTGCTCTTTATTCCCTTTTCTCAGTTTTCTGACTGAAATTTTTATGATTCTGTTTTATCTCTTTCATTGGCTATTGAGGGTAACTCTGCTTTGTTATTTTAAGGGCTGGCTTAGAATTCATAGTGTGCGTCTAATCCACCGCACCTTCTCACAGTGCTGTCGGTCCACTTTACACATATGAGGACCTTACAGCGCTGTGCTTCCATTTTCGCTTTCTTCTTACTTCTGTCATTCTGTTTGTCCTTTATTCTGTCATTGTCATACATTTTGCTTCTACATATTTTGTAAACCACGCACACTGCTCTTTCCCATAGTCTTAGTGCCTGGACTGTCTGATACAAAGTCCATTCTTTTCATCTATGTGCTAAGCCCCTCGACAAAACAAACAAGAAAACTAAACAATAAATCCTCTGCTCACATTTAGGCCTTAACCAGTCTCAGCTAGGAAAGGTTATGCTGGTTACATGTGAGGTAGATCCTGGTTAAAATGCAACACAAGCAGTAAATTCAACTTAGTATAGATTACTGATGACTTCAGACAGTACACATTCATTTAGGCCTCGAAAACTTTGAAAGTAGCTATTGGGATAAAGCTGATAGATTTACAGGATAATGTTACTATAAACTGTTTCTTCATTTGGAAAGTAAAGTGCATAATGGAACAGCTCTGAGTTCTATAATGAATAATAATTGCTTATACATATGGTACTTACAGTCACTCATCGACTATAGGTATATTAATTTATTTAGACTTATTCACTATAAAGTAGTCCATTTACATAAGGGCAATGAGAATTGCTATATATGGCAATTTAGAAAAATGTTTAACTTGAGAGTGTAATCCATTCTGAGGATGGTATGCATCCTGTTATATTACTTTGCTACATTAGTTAGATCATGATTTACCAAAAAAGGTTTAGCTTCGATCCCATGTGGATACTAAATTTCTTTCTCTCTTGAAAAACACTTTGCGTTTTACTATTTCAACAAGTTCTCAGTCTTATTGTTTCAACTAGTACCAATAAATTTTAGTTCTTACTGTTCATATCATTTTTATGATATGGCATCAGACTCTCAAATACACACTGACAGGAGCAAGGTTGGAATTTGTGGAATAAGACGTTGTTTGTACAACCCACGCCTCCTAAGAGATGAATAAATCATACATTCTTGTGTAACAGGACAGAAGGCATTCCCACATGCTTTAAGGAACCCCAAGCACATGTGTGGAGCGTCAGAGCTCAGGAGTAAAACATCACTTGAGGTGGCCGTCTCATGGCTGCAGGCACAGATGCCAAAGGATGGTGGTGGCATATCACCTCCAAAGGCAAGATGGGACCAGGGAGCAGACCAGCGACGCTGTCCCATAGCTCTCTTGTTGTGCTCTCTGCCTGGATGTGAGGACTCTTCGCCCTCCTCCTCATCAAGATGCATCCATACCCCCAGAAAATGTCTTATGGGAGGGATGAGATGAAATCAGAACACACACCCACAATGAGAAAAGTGTATAGTGTGTGGATAATTATGCATGCAAAGAAAACAAGCTAGTGGATACCGGTGAGGAAAGGGAAAAGGGAAGGGGCAAGACCGGGTAGGAAACCAAAAGATACGGTCTCCTGAGACTTTCCTGCTGGTCCAGGTGTTAAGACTACACTTCCGTGGCAGGGGATGTGGTTCGACCCCTGGTCAGGGAGCTAAGATCCAGCAAGCCAATGAGGACATAAAAACCTACAAAAGATGTAATCTACTAGGAAGAAAATCAATAACACGGATACACTGTGGTGTTGTACTTGTTCCCTAGGACAGGGGATGCGCCACAATTTTCTTAGAACTTTAAATGTTAAAGTCTATAAAAATATTGAATCATTGTGCTGTACACCTGAAAGTAATACAATAGCTATATACCTATATGTCAATTAACTCTATGTCAATTTAAATATTACCCCCCCCCCCAAAAAAAAAGACTAAAGAAGATTTAAATCAGCGCTGCTCAGAGTCTGATCTGTGAACCAGTGTGCGACAAAGTTACAAGCTTATGCCAGACTCTAAACCAACTGTGTCACTAGATCCACTGCTTGGTTCAGCTAATAGCTTTGTTTTTTTAATAGTAAGATTTTCTTGATGAATAAAGCTTTTTACGTTGGCTTATTTTCTAGCATAATCTCCTTATCTTGTCATAGATCTGATCAGGAGTTTACAGACCAGATATTTTTTTGACTAGCATTGATTTAACTCTTTTTTTTATCCTCACATAAAGATTTTGTCTTTTGACCGGCTACTTTGAGTAATACTGGTTTAAGTAGTATCTTAAAATTTAACCCAACAACAGATGATAATCATTTTTTCCTGAGACTTACTATGTGCCAACAACTCAACTCTGACAAAAATCCAAGGGCATGTGAATGCAAGAGTCAGATTTGAACCGAGGCAGACCTCTCAGACACTGCTGTTAAGCGCACAGCACGGTAGGTAGTTCTGTGGTGGTGCCCACTTCACAGTGCTAGACCAATCCTCCACACCGGTGTGCCCCGGCGTGCGCAGTCTCCCGCATGCCGGCGTGCCCCGCTGTGTGCGCAGTCTCCCCCACGCCGGCGTGCCCTGGCGTGCGCAGTCTCCCCCACGCCGGCGTGGCCCGGTGTATGCGCGCAGTCTCCCCCACGCCGGCGTGCCCTGGCGTGCGCAGTCTCCCGCATGCCGGCGTGCCCCGCTGTGTGCGCAGTCTCCCCCACGCCGGCGTGTGCCGGTGTGCGCCGCTGTGTGCGCGCAGTCTGCACTGGTGCAATTTGCACCACATGGAGAACTGTTGAGAAGTTATGAATGTGAAACTGGCACTTCAATTTTATCTCCTGATAGTTTCACTGATCAAAGTCAGGTCCATTTATGAGGTTTATTTTCAGAAATTCTGGGCCTGAGGATGGAGGAACAAAGATGTTCATTTCTTGTGGTTGATGGGGAGCGGACGGTAAGGCAGAGGTTTGGGTGAGGTCTCATTCACTGTTGTTCTTCTTTGGGGTGCACTGAGGGATCTAGAAAAGACAAATCCTTTTTCCAGAAATCTTGTCTATGCTCAGTGTTGGACTTTCAGTTTTCCGTGAATTGGTGGTAGACACATCACTGTGAGGAAAATAAGGAAACACTTGAGATCATGGATACGACTACCCCAACACTTACCCCAATTTTATTTCTTTTCCCCCATAGATAGGCACTGTTAGCGGCTTAAACTATATCCTTCAAGTCCTTATAATGTACAATTATATAGTACAGGTGGGGCATGTGATTATTGCCTTACTATTGTACAAAAAATCCTATGTTGCTTGAATTTTTCAACAATTTGCTTTTTTCACTTAACATGTCATGAAGGTTAATCTGTCAGTATATGTAGCTCTATCTCATGGCATTAAGCTGCAGTTCAATATTGGTGGTAATATACATGTGGATATGTTCATGTAGACATGTCCCCACTGACAGATATTTCGGCAATTTCTAATTTTTTGTTATGACAAATAATACAGTGTGTAGTCGTGGCTCGTCTCCAAAGATGGCTCCTGATAAAGTCCATCTCCAGGTTCCGTGGCCTTAAACAGCCCCCTTCCCCTCCGAGTCTGACACTGTGACTTGTCGTGGCCCGTGGAACGCAGCGGAATGGTGCTGTACCAGCTCCAGGACTAAGGCTTGGAGGGACGGGCAGCTTTCATTTCTGTGGTCGTGGGAGTTGGCCGCCATGTAAGAAGTCTAATGTCCTTCTGAAGACACAGAGGCCATCCCACAGAGGCCCTGGAGAAGGACATGCTCCACACTTCCCCTAGAGACAGAGGCCAAGTGGAAGAGGACAGAGGTGCCAGACATGCAAGTGAGTATCTTCAATGTTTAATTCACTGGAGCCTTCAGAGTTCTACAGCCCAGTGGAAAACCACCCAACCGAGTTCAGTCCGACCCATAGATCTAGAGGAATAATCAAGAATTATTTTAAGCTATTAAGTGTTGGGGTTTCTTATGTGGCAGTAGATAAGTGAAACTCTGCACAAAGGGCACACCTTTCCTCTTAACTCTGCAAACAGAGAACCAGACGACTAGGTCAGAAGGGTGAGGTCTCATTCACTGTTGTTCTTCTTTGGGGTGCACTGAGGGATCTAGAAAAGACAAATCCTTTTTCCAGAAATCTTGTCTATGCTCAGTGTTGGACTTTCAGTTTTCCGTGAATTGGTGGTAGACACATCACTGTGAGGAAAATAAGGAAACACTTGAGATCATGGATACGACTACCCCAACACTTACCCCAATTTTATTTCTTTTCCCCCATAGATAGGCACTGTTAGCGGCTTAAACTATATCCTTCAAGTCCTTATAATGTACAATTATATAGTACAGGTGGGGCATGTGATTATTGCCTTACTATTGTACAAAAAATCCTATGTTGCTTGAATTTTTCAACAATTTGCTTTTTTCACTTAACATGTCATGAAGGTTAATCTGTCAGTATATGTAGCTCTATCTCATGGCATTAAGCTGCAGTTCAATATTGGTGGTAATATACATGTGGATATGTTCATGTAGACATGTCCCCACTGACAGATATTTCGGCAATTTCTAATTTTTTGTTATGACAAATAATACAGTGTGTAGTCGTGGCTCGTCTCCAAAGATGGCTCCTGATAAAGTCCATCTCCAGGTTCCGTGGCCTTAAACAGCCCCCTTCCCCTCCGAGTCTGACACTGTGACTTGTCGTGGCCCGTGGAACGCAGCGGAATGGTGCTGTACCAGCTCCAGGACTAAGGCTTGGAGGGACGGGCAGCTTTCATTTCTGTGGTCGTGGGAGTTGGCCGCCATGTAAGAAGTCTAATGTCCTTCTGAAGACACAGAGGCCATCCCACAGAGGCCCTGGAGAAGGACATGCTCCACACTTCCCCTAGAGACAGAGGCCAAGTGGAAGAGGACAGAGGTGCCAGACATGCAAGTGAGTATCTTCAATGTTTAATTCACTGGAGCCTTCAGAGTTCTACAGCCCAGTGGAAAACCACCCAACCGAGTTCAGTCCGACCCATAGATCTAGAGGAATAATCAAGAATTATTTTAAGCTATTAAGTGTTGGGGTTTCTTATGTGGCAGTAGATAAGTGAAACTCTGCACAAAGGGCACACCTTTCCTCTTAACTCTGCAAACAGAGAACCAGACGACTAGGTCAGAAGGCAGTGGTGGTGTAGTCATTCAGTCGTGCCGGACTCTTTGCAGCCCCGTGGACTGCAGCCCCCCAGGCTCCTCTGTCCGTGGGATTCTCCAGGAAAGTGTACTGGGTTGCTCATAAGGCACACGCGTTGACTTTGAATAACTTCTACTGAGTTACCTTTCAAAATGGCTGCATACCACTTTATAATCCCAGCCACAATGATAAAAGGACAGTTGAAAATGTAGGTCTGGTTGGATGTGTACATTTAGGAGTTGCCACGTGTGTAGGTGGCAGCTGATGTCATTGCTTGGAAGAGATTTCACATGTGCGAGCGTGGAGTGAGAAGAGAGAGTGGCCCAGGACCACATCCAGCGTAACTGCCAAATGGAGAGGTCAGGTAGCAAAGGAGAACAGGAAGCAAGCCCAAGGACGTAGCAGTGAAACCAGGAGAGGCTGGTGTCATAAAGCCAAGGGGAAATCTGTTTTCAGAAAGGAGTGGCCCATGGTGAAGCACTGCAGAGAGGCTGAGAGAGAGAGGAAAGCATCTACTGAGCTTCACTGCCCGGGAGTCCCAGAGGGCCATGTCTGTGGGCTCAGACTGAAGTGAGGAAATGAGCCATCTTGTCTGCCAAGTTCTGTTCTTTATCTTGATTTGGACTTGGTTTTTGTACTGCTTGCTTTTGGCAGAGAAGGGTACAATTCAGCTGAAGATTTCCCAACTAAAAAAAAATGAACAAGCGACAGTCTTGTTGCACTAGTTTGCATGTGCTTCCCACAAAAGCCCAGTGGGCCAAAGGCTGTGAACTGTAGTTATCAGCTTTTCACTCTAGGGCAGTAAAGTTTGGTATGCTCAAACACTCTAGATTCTTACTGATTTTCTTGGTTGGAGCTAGTATTTACCTAGACTCAGAAAACACTACCCATAAAAAAAAAAAAAAAGACGATAAACTGAATTTCATCAAAATGAGAAACTGCTGCTTATGAAAAGACACAGAAAAAACATTAAAAGACACACGAGAGAATGGGCGAAAATATTATCTATGTCCAACTCTTTTATCTGCCTGAAATGGGCTTATATCCAGAACATATAAAAAACACTTAAAACTAAAAAATAAGAAGTTAAAAGGTGAGGAAAAGACAAGTAGACATTTCACAAAATAAGCTGTACAAATGGCCAATAGAATGTTCTTCAGAGGCCCCGGGACCTCCTGGTCTTGGTGCCTTCACACAGGCCCAGCTCTGCACCGGGGATGCTCTTCCCTGGAAGCCGCCCGGCTCCCGGCTGACGGTCTTCGACCGGTGCCTGACCTCCTCCTGTCACTCTCGCTGGTCTCACCATTTCCTCTCCCTCTTGCCTGTGGCCTGTCCCAGGGACAGCATGGTTGTGCTCCGTGTGCAAGGTGCGATAATCAATTTCCTGGTATGCGTGCCTCCATACAATTTCCTCCTGCAACAAGGAGGTCTGGCCTGCGAGGATGACGAGTCCCGGGCGTGTGACTTGCGCGGCTGGGTTATGACACACTGAGCTGCCACGCGGCTCTCCCTCTGGGGGGTCAGGTGCTACATTGTGAGGACGGCCCAGGGAGCCCTGCGGGAGGAGCAGAGGCCCCTGGCCCACAGCCTGGGCTGCCCTGGAGGGTCAGCAGCGTGACCAAGCCACCTTGTGGAGACCTTCCCGCCCCAGTGAAGCCTTCAGGCGACGCAGTCCTGGCTAACACTGGCTTCAGCCTCACTGCAGACCCTGAGTCAGATCTAGCCAAACCTCTCCTGAGCTCTCGACCCACAGAAACTGTGTGAAACAATGACTGTTTACTGTTTTAAGCTGTTATGCTTGGGGGTGATTTGTGCAGTAATTCATAACTAATACAGTTGGGAGGGAATAAGTAGGTTCAACCTAGCTTGGGATCTAAGCCAGAGTCTGCTGACCACTTAGAAAATGCGTGTTTTGACCCTTCCCACGTATAGGTGTAAACTTACTGTATTTGTCTTTCAATTATAAGCCCGTAGAAAGGGAAGAAAGGAGAGAGGGAGGGAGAAGGAGGGGCAGAGTAATAGGTAGGAATGCTATGCAGCCCGCCAGGCCTCTCTGTCCATAGGATTCTCCAGGCAGGAATACAGGAGTGGGCTGCCATGCCTTCCCCTGGGGGATCTCCCCCACCCGGGGATGGAACCCACCTCTCATATGTCTACTGCATTGACAAGTGGCTTCTTTACCACTAGCGCCATCTGGGAAGCCCCAGGAATACTTTGGGGGGAAAGAAATCCTGAAAAGGTAATTTAAAAAAAAGCTTTAAGGAATCATGCGTGACCCCACTCAATAAACTGAACAAAAATACATGTTGCTGTTTAAATGCAGGGGTCAAGTTTGTGGGGAATCCAGTCATGTGAAAATTGCACCAGTCAAGGAGCTGGGGCCTGACTAGTCATTTCGCCTAAGCCCACACCAAGAACAAGCGGTAGAGCTGCTCCGCGAAGGTTCTGGAAGGACCATCTCACGCAAAACGTGCTGGTCCACGGAAAGGCCGACCAGGATGGAGGAAGCTGGAACTCGTGCTTCAAGACTAACTCTTACAGCCTCGTGTACTCTTACAGCATCCTTGAGGGGCCTCAGGGGAAGAAAACGGAGGAAAAAGCCAAAGTTAAAACCTGGCCGTGCTCGCACAACACCGTGGAGAAAGCTCCCGGGTCAGCCCCGCACCAGCGGCCGCGGCAGCTGAGCGAGGATTCTGCCATCTTCTCGCCTCCCGCCCTGGGTCTCCGGCCGCCTCTGGCCTGTCTCAGCCGCAGCCCCTCGTCTGCTTGAGGAATCTGCTCACCCGAACAGATTTGGCAGAGACAGAGGCCTAACTAATTTCAGCCGGGTCGGGGGGCTGGCTCAGCCACGTGGTCAGGAGACCCAGAAAGACAACTTTATTTCCGGACCTGTGTGAGGTTCTGGAGGGGTAACTCCAGGCGGGGCAACCTCTGGGGCCGCTGGGACTGGCACCCAAGGCCGGGGCTCTCTCGAATTCACCCCAACTAGTAGAAAATAGTGCTTGGGCAAAAATGCCAAACAAGCTGCTGGATAATCCGTTAAAAGATAACTCTCACAAAAACAAACAACGGAACCCCTGGAGGTTCCTAGTCCTTTCTCCAAGAGCGCAAAAACAAAGAAAATTCCTAAGGGAGAAGGAGGGGCAGAGTAATAGGTAGGAATGCTATGCAGCCCGCCAGGCCTCTCTGTCCATAGGATTCTCCAGGCAGGAATACAGGAGTGGGCTGCCATGCCTTCCCCTGGGGGATCTCCCCCACCCGGGGATGGAACCCACCTCTCATATGTCTACTGCATTGACAAGTGGCTTCTTTACCACTAGCGCCATCTGGGAAGCCCCAGGAATACTTTGGGGGGAAAGAAATCCTGAAAAGGTAATTTAAAAAAAAGCTTTAAGGAATCATGCGTGACCCCACTCAATAAACTGAACAAAAATACATGTTGCTGTTTAAATGCAGGGGTCAAGTTTGTGGGGAATCCAGTCATGTGAAAATTGCACCAGTCAAGGAGCTGGGGCCTGACTAGTCATTTCGCCTAAGCCCACACCAAGAACAAGCGGTAGAGCTGCTCCGCGAAGGTTCTGGAAGGACCATCTCACGCAAAACGTGCTGGTCCACGGAAAGGCCGACCAGGATGGAGGAAGCTGGAACTCGTGCTTCAAGACTAACTCTTACAGCCTCGTGTACTCTTACAGCATCCTTGAGGGGCCTCAGGGGAAGAAAACGGAGGAAAAAGCCAAAGTTAAAACCTGGCCGTGCTCGCACAACACCGTGGAGAAAGCTCCCGGGTCAGCCCCGCACCAGCGGCCGCGGCAGCTGAGCGAGGATTCTGCCATCTTCTCGCCTCCCGCCCTGGGTCTCCGGCCGCCTCTGGCCTGTCTCAGCCGCAGCCCCTCGTCTGCTTGAGGAATCTGCTCACCCGAACAGATTTGGCAGAGACAGAGGCCTAACTAATTTCAGCCGGGTCGGGGGGCTGGCTCAGCCACGTGGTCAGGAGACCCAGAAAGACAACTTTTATTTCCGGCCCTGTGTGAGGTTCTGGAGGGGTAACTCCAGGCGGGGCAACCTCTGGGGCCGCTGGGACTGGCACCCAAGGCCGGGGCTCTCTCGAATTCACCCCAACTAGTAGAAAATAGTGCTTGGGCAAAAATGCCAAACAAGCTGCTGGATAATCCGTTAAAAGATAACTCTCACAAAAACAAACAACGGAACCCCTGGAGGTTCCTAGTCCTTTCTCCAAGAGCGCAAAAACAAAGAAAATTCCTAAGGTACAAACCGGAGGGCCAGGCCTTCCAGTTCCAGACCTTTGCATGTGTTAAGCAAACCCAAGAATAAGCAAGAAAATAGGCTATTTGAATTACGTTCAGAATGTCTTTTACAAGTGAAGCAAATTACTTCGGCATGTTCTGGGGCTCTGCAGAGTTCTGCCTTTAATGGGTAAAATTACACAATTTGCTTTTAACAGTAAACCCAGAGCCGCGGCGGCTTCACACAGCACCGCGCGCCGAGCCTTTCCTCCGTGGAGCCCCGCTCCCGGCAGTTGCTGCGCGTTTTCGAGGAACGCGGCTGTCCCCAGCGGCCGCGAGCGGAGGCCCGGCGGGCGCCGGCGGGGACGCTGCCCCGGCTTCCCTCGGACCGTCTGCTTCTCTTCCTCCCGCGCCAGGTCCTGGGACTGGGCGTCTCTGGGCGGGCGGGGCACAGAGTCGCCCCGAGTTTCCGACCAGGCCCCGGGGTCCCGCCCCCTAGAGGTGGGTGCCGGCCGCGCCGGGCGTCTCCGGGGCGAGCACAGCCCCCCGCGAGGCCCGCCCGGCCGCCCCCAGGCTCCACCCCTGCGCCCCAGCTCCGCGAGGCGAGGCGGCGGGCGGGCCCGGGGGCCCGTGCGGGGAGCGAGCGGCCGCCGGGTCGGGCGCGTCCCTCCGGCAGGGGGCGCCGGCGGGGCCTCGCTCGGCCCGGCGGGGCGGGCGAGCCCGGGACCCTGCCTCCCGGCCCGTCCGCGGCCCGCCCCCCGCGCTCGCCCGGCTGCCCGAGCCGAGCGGCGCACCCGCAGCGGGAGAGGAGGGCGGCCGCGAGCGCCGCGAGAGGGACCGACTCGCGGAGGACCAAGAGGCGGCGGCCGAGCGGCCGACAGGGGTGGCGGCGCCCGAGCCCGCGCCGCGCGCTCCCCGCGCCCAGGCGCCCCCGGCCCGCGGCATGGCCCGGGGCTCGGCGCTGCCCGGGCTGGGCGTCCCGGCCGTCTGGGCGGCCGCCGCGCTCCTGCTCTGCGCGTCCAGGTCCGCAGGTAGGACCCGCCGGGCGCGCCGCCTCCGCGCGCGGGCCCGGGGCTGGAGACCCGCGCGTCCGTGCCTTCCGTGGCCGCGCTCCGCTCCGGCGCGAGGGGCCCCCGAGCCCGCCTCGGCTCCACGCCCCACGCGCGCCGCGCTGCCCGGGGCTGCTTTCCCTAAGGCGCGCCCTGGGAACTGCTCGGTGTTTCCAGAGGCGAGCGGGGAGCCCCGGCCGGGCGCTTCCGAGGGTCGCGAGCGCGCGGGCGGCCGGGCCCCGGCGCCGCAGACGTGTCCGAGGCGCCCGGGGTCTTGGCTTGGCCGCGCTCCTCGAGGCCCCATTCCGGAGCTCCAGGTCCTGGCGCCCCTATCGGCGCCGAGGTCTCCCCAGGCGGGCGCCGCGCTGGGACGAGGCTCCGGGAAGGGGGCTGGGGATCCCCGCCGCGGGGCTGCAAGGGAACTCGGCTTCCCTTTTGTTGCCCCTCCCCCTCCCCCGCCGCCGAGAGGTGGCCGCAGCCGCGGTTCCTGTGCTGGGGTCCGGGGTCCCCGGGCCGCCCTTCGGCGGCTGGGCAGCGAGCCTCCTCCCGGCTGCCCGGAGGGCCGGGCCAGGCTCCCGGGTGGCGTCTTCCTCGAGGGTCGCGCTCTCTTGGGTGGCGCGGACCCGGGGCTCGGGAGGAGCCTGGAGGGTCGGCCCAGGATGCCACGCTGCCCGGATCGCCAGGGCGCCTCCGGCCTGCGCCCCTCACCCCACCCCACCCCGCCCCGCCCCGCCGGCCGGTTTCCCGCACTCTGCACCGGCGATGTCCCAGAAATGTGTGAGCCACCTCTTACACGGAACTGGGCCTTAGTGTCCCCCGGCCGCAGTATGGTGCCCCCTCCCCCCGACGTGTGTGCACGTAGGTGAGAGGGGGAGGCAACCAGCACGAGAAGGGGACTCGGCCGTCGTGTTCTGCCGCTGCGCGCTCCGGAGACCCGTGCAACGGCTCAGACTGCCTGCGCCGCCTCTCCTTGGGGGCCTCGGGGTTTACGGCACGCATCCTTGGTTCCTTGATTTGGGAAAGGGGTTTGCGTTTTTGTCGCTGTCCCTTAACGCAGAAGCCGCTCCAGGTGCACGGTACAAAGGGAAGTAAACCAGATCTAAGTCAGTTTGTGCGGTTTTAACAGCAGCTGCGTGGGTTTCTGCCCCGCTCACCCGAGTAGAACCTCTCTCCGCTTTCGAGCCAAGGGGTGCGTTTGCTGCTCTGTGGGAGGGCAAAGAAGGAGCTTAACCTGGGGACCCGACGTGCGGTCGAACAGCATTTGCATGGTGGCCACGTGGGGGTTAATCACTCTTCTGAATCCTACCTCGCAAGCGTTTGGAAGTGGGTGAGAAAGGCGGTGGGTCTGTTCCTAAAACAAGGTTGTAGCAAGACTGGGAAGTTGTTCCCGTCTGGGACGGAGGAGTTAAACATTGCCACCGCCTCCAGAAGAGTTAAAGAAACCTCTGAGGAACAAAGCAACCCAGTATCATTGTCTCTAACTTTTGAAACCTGTATGGAGGTAATTTTCTTTCTCCAGTAAAATAATAGTCATCTCTATAGGGAAGGGAGTAAGGAAGCTGTTTATAATTCTCTTCCTTCTGGAATGTTAGGCTAGCTGGAAATTCAAAGATCATATTCAAACGATCATATTCAAACTATGAATACCATTTTATGATTACAGGAGGTACGGGTGTTTGGCGTCTTTTCTGCTGTAAAGAGGAATCTCTGTAATTTGAGTGTATTTTATATACAAAGCATAAGTTACTATGTAAAAACATGGAAATGTTATTCTAAAAGGATTTATAAATTCTGCTTTTTATAGAAGCTCTGTTCCTTAGGGAGACAAATACTTGATGTTGGATTGTGTGCCCACCTGGACAGGATACGCTGGGAGTTCTGGTGTCTCCCCACCCCTGATTTTGACAGTGCAATGTTTACTTCTGGCCCAGATCCCTGGAGTGATGGCGGTAATAAATAATGATAGTGATCTGTTTGGAAGTAAGTAAATGAAAACATCTTGAAAAAGACTTTGTGGAAAAAGAAAAGTTTTTATATACTATATAGTAAGGAAACATGTTTTTCTTTGTGGAAAGAAAGTTTTTGAACTTTATCATGCGCTGTTACGGCACGCATCCTTGGTTCCTTGATTTGGGAAAGGGGTTTGCGTTTTTGTCGCTGTCCCTTAACGCAGAAGCCGCTCCAGGTGCACGGTACAAAGGGAAGTAAACCAGATCTAAGTCAGTTTGTGCGGTTTTAACAGCAGCTGCGTGGGTTTCTGCCCCGCTCACCCGAGTAGAACCTCTCTCCGCTTTCGAGCCAAGGGGTGCGTTTGCTGCTCTGTGGGAGGGCAAAGAAGGAGCTTAACCTGGGGACCCGACGTGCGGTCGAACAGCATTTGCATGGTGGCCACGTGGGGGTTAATCACTCTTCTGAATCCTACCTCGCAAGCGTTTGGAAGTGGGTGAGAAAGGCGGTGGGTCTGTTCCTAAAACAAGGTTGTAGCAAGACTGGGAAGTTGTTCCCGTCTGGGACGGAGGAGTTAAACATTGCCACCGCCTCCAGAAGAGTTAAAGAAACCTCTGAGGAACAAAGCAACCCAGTATCATTGTCTCTAACTTTTGAAACCTGTATGGAGGTAATTTTCTTTCTCCAGTAAAATAATAGTCATCTCTATAGGGAAGGGAGTAAGGAAGCTGTTTATAATTCTCTTCCTTCTGGAATGTTAGGCTAGCTGGAAATTCAAAGATCATATTCAAACGATCATATTCAAACTATGAATACCATTTTATGATTACAGGAGGTACGGGTGTTTGGCGTCTTTTCTGCTGTAAAGAGGAATCTCTGTAATTTGAGTGTATTTTATATACAAAGCATAAGTTACTATGTAAAAACATGGAAATGTTATTCTAAAAGGATTTATAAATTCTGCTTTTTATAGAAGCTCTGTTCCTTAGGGAGACAAATACTTGATGTTGGATTGTGTGCCCACCTGGACAGGATACGCTGGGAGTTCTGGTGTCTCCCCACCCCTGATTTTGACAGTGCAATGTTTACTTCTGGCCCAGATCCCTGGAGTGATGGCGGTAATAAATAATGATAGTGATCTGTTTGGAAGTAAGTAAATGAAAACATCTTGAAAAAGACTTTGTGGAAAAAGAAAAGTTTTTATATACTATATAGTAAGGAAACATGTTTTTCTTATTATGGCTGTGTACCAAGCAATGAAGAAGCACGCATTTGAAAAAAATTCAGTATTTAATAGCGAGAGCAAGTTTAACCCTCATGCCTACTTGGTAAAAATCTCACCCGAACAGTGAACACACTGACCCTGTGTGACATTCCATGTGAGCTGCTGACGCGAACTATTTATAAACATGGCGATAGGTGACCAACAGGCTCTAATCAGCTGAACTCTTTTTTTTAGTTTTAATTTTGGCCTCGTTTATTTTTTTTTCTTATTTATTTTCATTCGCCTTTATTCTTTGGCCTGTATGGGCCTCCCATTGCAGTGGTTTCTCTCTCTTTTTTTTTTTTTTTGCGGGGGTCGGGTTGGGGAGGGAGGGGGGCCGGTGGGTGGGCCACTTCTATTGGTCTTTCATCTGTCTCTTTTCATCTCTCTTTGTTTTTTGGCCCGTGTGGGCCTCCCATCGCGGTGGCCTCTGTTGTTACAGAGCACCGGCTCTGGGCACGTGCGCTCCAGAGCTCCAGCTCGGTCATTGGACACATTGGTCCAGCCGCTCTGCGGCAGGTGGGATCTTCCCAGGCCAGGGATCGAACTGGCACCCCTTGTGCCGCAAGGCGATGTCCTTACCCTCTGGACCACCAGGGAAGCCCCAGTGGTTTCTCTTGTTGCAGAGCATGGCTCTGGCATGCGCTCCAGAGCGCTGGCTCCTGATTGGACACACCGGTCCAACCCCTCCAAAGCACGTGGGATCTTCCCTCTCACGTGGGGAAAGATCTTCCCGGGCCAGGGACCGAACCCATGCCCTTGCACTTTAAGGCACACTCTTTACCCACTGGACCACCCGGGAAGCCCATGGCTGAACCCTTGATTAATAAAGCAAGGCATGGAAAACTTACAAGAAATCTGCTTAGTATTTTGTGTTCAGAAAAGCAGCATGGGGCTTCCCCTGTGGTCCAGTGGGTAAAGAGTCCGCCTTGCAGTGTGAGGGGCACGGGTTCGATCCCTGGCCCGAGAAGATCCCATGTGCCGCGGAGCATATGTGTCCAGACCAGTGTGTCTGGACCGGTGTGTCAGCACTCTGGAGCGCGCTCGCTCGGAGCTGGTGCTCTGCGACAAGACACGCCACTGTGATGGGAGGCCCACACAGGCCAAAGAGTTCAGATGGATGCAAATAAATAAATGAAGGACCGATAAAAGAGGCTAAAATTAAAAAGAAAAAAGAAAAGCAGCATGGATTTTACAAGGTACATTGAATAGTGATTTTTGGTGACAGCGATCTGCAGATTTATGAGGCAATGTGAAATAATATTTTTATTTTTATTGTTAAGCCATTTTTCTGTTGTTTGGTCAAAATACCTCCATAATTGTGGGGGGAGGGGTGTGTTACCCCCTGCTACAGTGTGGTTTGTAGTGAGATACTTGTTCCCTCTAAGTGATCTGTCTTTCTAACCTTGGTTTAACCTTTGAGACATTTAAGCCTGGCAGGATTTGGGTTTCACACTCCATCCTTTGGGATCTTTTCCTAATGGGATAGAAATGCAGGGGTAGGGGAACAGCCTGTCTGACAGGTAGGGGAGATTAATCCCCCGAAGGATTTCTAAAGCAGGGGTGCCGCTGGAGAAGTGGCCCGCCTTTAACATGCATTCCACGGAGGCCAGGATGTGGAGAGTTATCTTTGTGATTGAAATGGGAACGGGATGTGAAAGGCTTGGCCCGCCTCATCTGCAGAACCCTGGCCACTTTGGTTCAGCATAGGAAGTCTGTGAGCTCTGGAACTCTTTCCAGGGAGAGGTGTAACTATGTACTTCCAAGCTGTAGTCAGAGTACAGACAGTCGGTGACGAAATGTTATCTGATGGTTTTAGAACCATCTTCTAAAACATTCACTGATGTCAGGGGTCTTTTGGTGTTTATCTGGTTCATTCTGTGGGAACCTGGAGGGCCCCTGGGCAGCACCCTGTGGTTACCACCCGGGGGGAGGATTGGGCTGGGAAGCTTTGTGCTCTACAGGGAGCTCCCTCTGGCCTGTGATATGACTCTGTTCCTGGTTAAAAAAAACGTTGTCTTTAAAACATTTCCTTCTTTGGCAGCCCCGTGGTGAATGCCAGGTGGACCCTGTGAATACCATGCATGAAAGGTGTCAAAGCAAAGTAACCAGGGGGCTTTGCTTTGCGGAGAAGTTTGCTGGGTAAGCCTGGATTTACATGGCCAATAGCAATTTAGTGAAATGACAGTTGGACTGAAAGGACTGGTTTTGAAGACATCGCTTCTTAGTGACTCTCTTGAGTGCTTTGGTTTTGTGTTCTAGGACTGGGTTACTGGAACAGAAATGCTAGGAGTTCGGTGGCTAGTGAGGGCTTCTTGAGATTTGAAATGAAAATCTAAGCAACAAGACCAGTTCTGGCCCACTAATTATAGCTGCAGCGGGCTGGGGTTTGTACCAGCCTTCTTCTAGTATGTATTTATTTCGTTTTGCCGAGGAGCTTGCCAAGTTGCAAATAAGGGCAAGTCAGCTCTGCTTGCATGTGCTGTTGTCATAACATATGTCTGGGCTGTGATCTGTTTAAAATCATATTAACAGAGTGCCCAAGGAATTGTTAACAGTGTTGGGAAGGCTTTTAAAAAATGGGAAGGCTTTTCAAAAATAAGGAATTGTGTTGGCGTTGTTTGTTTTGGGGGATTTCTGTTTTTTCCAAGTTCTATCTCTGAAAGAACCAAAGAAATCAAAAGCCAAAGGGAAGGAAATAATTACAGAAAAATATAGCCTAATTAGACTAAGTGGCCTTGTCCCCTAGAATGTCTTAAGCTGCAGTGGGTTGTGGTGTGTGTGTCTTTAACTGTCATTGGAATGAGCTTCAGTAAGCCCTCTGTCACTTTTGAGATGTTATCTAGGGAGAATGTGGCTGCTTCTTCAAATCCTCCTGGAGTGGGGGAGGGTTTCCCGCAAGCCTCAGATGCTTCCAGCCTCACAGTTTCCGCAGCCCAGTGCTCTCCTCGAGGATTCGTTAACCCAGTGTGCACTTCAATGACAGAAATCCTCATGATAGACTTGAGCCATGGCATATAGTAGCTGCTAAGTACATGTGGCTATCTAGGTTCAAATGAATTCAGCTGAGCTGAAGTGAAGTCCCTCCAGAGCACTAGCTGCATTTCCGTGGCCTCCTGTGGTGGGCGGCTGGAGGGGTCCAGGCGTGTAGAGGACATGTCCAGCCCTGGGAAGCTCTGTTCCCATCACTCCTCTGTGCCCAGGGTCTGCGTGTTGGCTGCTGTAGCTTCAGGAACGTCCTGTCGAGGTCAGCGCCCGGAGGAGCTTCACCTTGTGTGCTTGGAATTCTGTTTGTTGACCGTGGGAGATTTGAAGGCAACAATGAACTGGACTCCCCGACTCTAATCGGTAGCTCCAGAGTGCCGTGCCCCCGGGCGGCTTAGCGGAGACCAAGGCAGCAAAGCCTTAGCAGTCATGCAGTGTTGATTTGGGGGGAATGTTCATTCTAAAAATTCCCACATGAGGGGCTAGATGAGACTGTATGAACATGGGTGTGTGTGCATGTGTTTGGGAGGGCCTCACCACGGCTTCGGCGCCATTAAAGAAGCACATGAAACGGTGATGGTGATATCACCATTACTCAGTGAGGCTGAGTCTGACACAATGGGAGAATCTTCAAGTGTTGAAAGGAAACAAAGATTTCAGGAAGAAGGGTTAAAGCTCAGATTCAAAGAATCCCAGTACAAGGAAGGACAAGGAAACCAGCCCGCTGCGCCTCTGGGTCCCCGCATTATGCCAGGCACATTCAGTTCTGTTCATTCACTCAGTTGTGTTCGACTCCTTGCTGACCCCATGGACTGCAGCGCACCAGGCTTCCCTGTCCTTCACCATCTCCCCGAGCCTGCTCAAGCTCATGTCTGTTGATTCAGTGATGCCATCCAACCATCTCATTCTCTGTCATCCCCTTCTCCTGCTGCCTTCAGTCTTTCCCAGCATCAGGGTCTTTCCCAGTGAGTCGTCTCTTCGCTTCAGGGGGCCAAAGGTTTGGAGCTTCAGCTTCAGCATCCGTCCTGCCAATGAATATTCGGGGTTGATTTCCTTTAGGATTGACTGGTGTGATCTCCCTGCAGTCCAAGGGACTCTCAAGAGCCTTCACCAGACACATTGGGTGTGCAGAAACAGTTTCCCAAATGGGAGAGGATATCCCAAGTACATGTGGCTATCTAGGTTCAAATGAATTCAGCTGGGGAAGTGAAGTCCCTCCAGAGCACTAGCTGCATTTCCGTGGCCTCCTGTGGTGGGCGGCTGGAGGGTCCAGGCGTGTAGAGGACATGTCCAGCCCTGGGAAGCTCTGTTCCCATCACTCCTCTGTGCCCAGGGTCTGCGTGTTGGCTGCTGTAGCTTCAGGAACGTCCTGTCGAGGTCAGCGCCCGGAGGAGCTTCACCTTGTGTGCTTGGAATTCTGTTTGTTGACCGTGGGAGATTTGAAGGCAACAATGAACTGGACTCCCCGACTCTAATCGGTAGCTCCAGAGTGCCGTGCCCCCGGGCGGCTTAGCGGAGACCAAGGCAGCAAAGCCTTAGCAGTCATGCAGTGTTGATTTGGGGGGAATGTTCATTCTAAAAATTCCCACATGAGGGGCTAGATGAGACTGTATGAACATGGGTGTGTGTGCATGTGTTTGGGAGGGCCTCACCACGGCTTCGGCGCCATTAAAGAAGCACATGAAACGGTGATGGTGATATCACCATTACTCAGTGAGGCTGAGTCTGACACAATGGGAGAATCTTCAAGTGTTGAAAGGAAACAAAGATTTCAGGAAGAAGGGTTAAAGCTCAGATTCAAAGAATCCCAGTACAAGGAAGGACAAGGAAACCACCCCGCTGCGCCTCTGGGTCCCCGCATTATGCCAGGCACATTCAGTTCTGTTCATTCACTCAGTTGTGTTCGACTCCTTGCTGACCCCATGGACTGCAGCGCACCAGGCTTCCCTGTCCTTCACCATCTCCCCGAGCCTGCTCAAGCTCATGTCTGTTGATTCAGTGATGCCATCCAACCATCTCATTCTCTGTCATCCCCTTCTCCTGCTGCCTTCAGTCTTTCCCAGCATCAGGGTCTTTCCCAGTGAGTCGTCTCTTCGCTTCAGGGGGCCAAAGGTTTGGAGCTTCAGCTTCAGCATCCGTCCTGCCAATGAATATTCGGGGTTGATTTCCTTTAGGATTGACTGGTGTGATCTCCCTGCAGTCCAAGGGACTCTCAAGAGCCTTCACCAGCCACATTGGGGGTGTGCAGAAACAGTTTCCCAAATGGGAGAGGATATCCCAGTGGGGTTGTTAGAGGGAGTGCGGAGATGACATTTGAGGACGTGCTCACGGGTCAATTCTCAGTTCAGTCTGAACCAAGCCTTAATGTGTGTCAGCCAGAATTTACCCCAAGACTTCTTGCAGCAAGCAGATCTGTGTTAATGCCTGATAGCAGCCAACCCTCGTGAGATCTTCTCATTCACCTCCAGAACCACCACGTGGGATGCCATGGAATGTGTCTGTGGAATGTGTTTGCAGATGGGAAAGGGCTGAGAGAGGAGGGCAGGCGTGGGAAGAGGCAGAACCAAAAGCAGCCAGAGCACCGTCCTCGGAGAATGAGAAATGGTGTGGAGTCAAGACGGTGAGGATCTTCGCTCCCAGGCAAATGCAACACATGACATGAGAAGCAGGGGAAGGGCTGGTGAGCAGCACCCTTGTTTTCAGAGAGCAGTTTGGCAGCAGCCAGGGGTGGGAGGGGAGCTAAAGGTAGTAGTTGCACCCAGGAAAGGAGGTACATAAAAAGTCAGGAGCTTGACCTTGGATTTGTTGGAGAAATTCCCAGGCAAAGTCCTGCTTGAGTTGTATCCTGAGAGGAAATTGAGGCAGAAGTGTGCTGGTCGTTCAGTTGTGTCTGACTGTTTTTGACCCCGTGGACTGCAGCACCCCGGGCTTCCCTGTTCTTCACCACCTCCTGGAGTTTGCCCAAATTCATGTCCATTGCATTGGCGATGCCATCCGGCTGTCTCATCCTCCGACACTCTCTTCTTCTGCCCTGTGTCTTCCCCAGCATCAAGGTCTTTTCCAGTGAGTCGGCTGTTAAAATCAGGTGGCCAGAGTAACATCAGCCTACTTCAGCTTCGGCATCAGTCCTTCCAATGAGTATTCAGAGTTGCTTTTCTTTAGGATTGACTGGTTTGATCTCCTTGCTGTTCAAAGGACTGACTGGCTTGATCTCTTTACTGTTTAAGGGATTCTCAAGAGCCTTCTCCAACACCACAGTTCCAAGGCATCAGTTCTTCAGCATTCAGCCTTCTCTATGGCCCAAGTCTCACAGTCATACCCGACTCCTGGAAAAACCACAGCTTTGACTGTATGAACCTTTGTTGGCGAAGTGATGTCTCTGCTTTTTAACACACTGTCTAGGCTAGTCATAGCTTTTCTTCCAAAGAGCAAGCGTCTTTTAATTTCATGGCTGCAGTCATCATCCTCAGTGATTTGGGAGCCCAAGAATATAGAATCTGTGTCTACATTTTCCTAGTAAGAAAGCACCCTGGATTTGAGTATGTGCGTGGAGTAGGGGAGAAGGGACAGCTATGGTTAAATTCACGTATTATTTTCCAAGGACTGCTGTAACAAAGTACCACAAACTGGGTAAGTTACAGCAGCAAAAAATGATTTCCTCACCGTTCTGGAGGCTGGGAATCCAAAATCAAGGAGTCTTCAGCAGTCCATGATCCCCGCAAAGGCCCTGCAGAAAAATCCTTCTTGCTCCTTTCATTTCCTGGTGACTCCTGGTGTTTTCTTGGCTTGTGGCAGCATCACTTCGAGTTCCACTCTGTCTTCACATGCCCTTCCTCCCTGGATGTCTCTCTGTGTCTCTTCCTCTTCTTATCCAGACATCATTCATTGGATTTAGGCCTGCTTTAAATCCAGGATGATTTCCTCTTGAGATCCTTAACTCATCACTTCTGCAAAAACTATTTTCAAATAAGGTCACATTTGAAGTTATGGGTGGGTGTGAATTTTGGGTAACAGTATTTAACCCACTGTGTGCTAGTTATGTCTGGTGAGTTATGTCTGTCTCTTTTGTGACCCCATGGACTTAACCCACCAGGGTCCTCTGTCCGTGGAATTCTCCAGGCAAGAACACTGGAGTTGGTTTCCATTCCCTTCTCCAGGGAGTCTTCCTGACCCAGGGATCAAACCAGGGTCTCCTGCATTACAGGTGGAGTCTTTACCAGCCGAGCTACTAGGGAAGCCCAACCTGTTCTTAGTTCAGAGTTGAAAACAGTGTGAGTCTGGAGTGAGAATGGTGAAGTATGTGGGGTGAACTGAGAAAACATAGTGAATCTGGATAACATGTGTTGGAGGAGTCTGATGCATGAATCTCCTGACTTTTGAGTAAACTTGGAGTTATTTCAAAATAAAGTACAAAAATTATGTTAATTGATACAAATATGTGGCTGTAGCCAGTGGAATCAGCAATAGGCTGAGCAAATTCTTTACCAGCTGAGCCTCCGGGGAAGCCTAAGTCACCAGGGTGGGCCCTAATCCAGTGTGACTGATGCTCTTATGAAAAGGGGACATTTGGACCTAAAGACGCAGTGGGAAGACTATGTGAGGACGCAGGGAGAAGGTGGTCATCTGTGAGCTGAGAAGAGGGCCCTCAGCAAAAACAGCTCTACCTCCTTCCAGCCTGCAAAACCGTGGAAAGAGGAAGGTCTATAGCTCAAGCCCCCCAGTCTGTGGCACTGACTCACACACCCCCATCTGCACTCACGGGAGGGCTAATCAAGTCCTGCTTTCTACTGACTGTCTTTTTGGAGCGCACCTGCACGGGAATTTACTTGATAAAAACGTTCCACTGGTAACAGATACTTCTGTGGATGCGCCCGCCACACCTCGGGTGGTCGGGAGCGGGACTGGCTCCGTGACTGGGTAGTGTTGCGTCAGGAGCCGGAGTCCCAGGGCGGGCACAGTCAGGGTGCTCTGTGTGCCTGTGGCCTGACACAGGCGAGTCCGCTTGGCGTGAGGGGCACGCACACCCCTGGAAAACCAGCTGTTGGGGCTGCTTCCCCGGACAATGCTTTGGCCAGCCCTGTGTGGCCTCCCAGCACCCCTGTGTAACCAGCCCTGTGTCCAGGCCCCGATGTCATTGGCCATTCACCCACCTGTCCCCTTCACCTGCCCCCAGCTGCTTGCCTGGCTCTTAAGAGAGGCTTTGACGGGGGCCTTCTGAAGGTCAGAGGAGAGAGAGGCGGTCTGTTGAGGCCCTGAGACGGCAGGCACCCATCCCAGTTTTTGTTTCCTTGGGGAGCCTGGGCGATGACAAAACAAACTCCGACTGACGCACACAGTCTTGGGCCCTGGGGCGTGGCGCCTGCCAGCCTGTGTGATGCAAAACAGTGTGAGTCTGGAGTGAGAATGGTGAAGTATGTGGGTGAACATAGTGAATCTGGATAACATGTGTTGGAGGAGTCTGATGCATGAATCTCCTGACTTTTGAGTAAACTTGGAGTTATTTCAAAATAAAGTACAAAAATTATGTTAATTGATACAAATATGTGGCTGTAGCCAGTGGAATCAGCAATAGGCTGAGCAAATTCTTTACCAGCTGAGCCTCCGGGGAAGCCTAAGTCACCAGGGTGGGCCCTAATCCAGTGTGACTGATGCTCTTATGAAAAGGGGACATTTGGACCTAAAGACGCAGTGGGAAGACTATGTGAGGACGCAGGGAGAAGGTGGTCATCTGTGAGCTGAGAAGAGGGCCCTCAGCAAAAACAGCTCTACCTCCTTCCAGCCTGCAAAACCGTGGAAAGAGGAAGGTCTATAGCTCAAGCCCCCCAGTCTGTGGCACTGACTCACACACCCCCATCTGCACTCACGGGAGGGCTAATCAAGTCCTGCTTTCTACTGACTGTCTTTTTGGAGCGCACCTGCACGGGAATTTACTTGATAAAAACGTTCCACTGGTAACAGATACTTCTGTGGATGCGCCCGCCACACCTCGGGTGGTCGGGAGCGGGACTGGCTCCGTGACTGGGTAGTGTTGCGTCAGGAGCCGGAGTCCCAGGGCGGGCACAGTCAGGGTGCTCTGTGTGCCTGTGGCCTGACACAGGCGAGTCCGTTGGCGTGAGGGGGCACGCACACTCCCTGGAAAACCAGCTGTTGGGGCTGCTTCCCCGGACAATGCTTTGGCCAGCCCTGTGTGGCCTCCCAGCACCCCTGTGTAACCAGCCCTGTGTCCAGGCCCCGATGTCATTGGCCATTCACCCACCTGTCCCCTTCACCTGCCCCCAGCTGCTTGCCTGGCTCTTAAGAGAGGCTTTGACGGGGGCCTTCTGAAGGTCAGAGGAGAGAGAGGCGGTCTGTTGAGGCCCTGAGACGGCAGGCACCCATCCCAGTTTTTGTTTCCCTTGGGGGAGCCTGGGCGATGACAAAAACAAACTCCGACTGACGCACACAGTCTTGGGCCCTGGGGCGTGGCGCCTGCCAGCCTGTGTGATGCATCTGGGCCCAGAAGCCTTTGAAGCGGGAGGTGGTTGGACTCGTGAAGGCTGACCCTGCGGGCGGCCCTGGAAATGCCAAATGGAGAGGACGGAGCAAGCGGGTCCGGCGGCTGCTGAGGGAGGGAACTCTCGGAAGTGCATTTCTCTGTCCTTGTACCCGTGGCTCCTTCCTTCACCTTTGTCCTGTTCCAGAGCACAGGGGTACCTCTGGAGGCCGCAGGGAGAACCCATAGACAGAAAAAGGCATGGACTCTGTACTGGCCTGAGTCTACCGAGTGGGACCCCTCGCGGGCTTCCGGGTAGGGTTTTGGAGACTTCGGGCAGGGACGCAGGGATGAGGCCAGCTCCTTCCTGGAGGGACACCTGCTGGAGGCACCACTGGGTGTCCAAGAGGAGGCGTGCATGGAGCGGTGCTGAGGAGGACAGCTTGGGACGAGCGCCTGTAGGGGTGTGGGCCTCCGGCAAGTGGGTGCTGGGGTTTCCGAGCAGAAGGCAGCTTTACCAGGAGGAGCCCAGCCGATGCCGTGGTCAAGCACGTAATTGTTTCATGGTTGAGGTGCAGTTAGCTTTTTTGGTATATACATACTAGTTTTCCTTCACTATTTGCTAAATTCAGTATGTCTTTCTCATTTCATTTTGGAAGAAGGGAAGCCCTTTGTTTTGCAAGGCAGAGCCCAGGCCCAGTTACCTCCAATTAGTGAAGGGTCTTCAGAGTTCAGAGAAGGTGCACTTACTTTTTTTTTTTTTCTGCTACTCTAAACTTTGAGCCCACTTATTTTCTTTCTTAAAAAAATAATAATTAAGAAAAAAAATCCAAGATAATGATGTTCCTTCTAGTTGATGAACTGCAAATTTCTATGGGGTCTAAAAGCAAACTTACTCAAAACAAAACAAAAGGAAAGAAGGAAAGCCGAGTACGGGTATAAGTTGATCCACCTGGAGTTAAGTTTTTAAAATGCTCTTTGTAGTTATTTTCTTCCCAGCAGTGGACTGGACCCTGCCCTGAGTTCTGGGTATGTATGTGGGGCCAGGTGTCCTCATGATATTATTAAGTGAACTTTGGCTTGGACCCAATTATTTATAATTGCAAGAATTTTTTTTCTGTAAATAATCACTATGTGAAAGCTCCCTCAAAACAATACTTTCTATTTTTTCTATAGAAGATCCTCCCTGGCATCGGGCTGTTATTTAGAGGAGCTTCATGTACTGTCCTCTGGATTGTTTTCATTTTACCTTATTATTTTTCGATCTTTTGATTTTTTCTTTTTGGCCTTGTCGTGCGACGTGGGGATCTTAGTTCCCTGACCAGGGACTGAACCTGGGCCACCTACAGTGGAACCACAGAGTCTTAAAGCACTGGCCCTCCAGGGACTCCCCGTTTTGTTGTTAAATCAGGGTTATGCATTTATTCCTTGATAAAGTAATGATCAAGAAAAACAAAAAAACCCAGTAACAAATGGTGATAACTTAAAAAACAAAACTGAGATGGGTGTTAAATGAAGAGCCCTTCTCACCTCTCAACCACCCCTTCACCTCCGCGGCAGGAGTCTTAGTTGCTCAGTCGTGGCCGACTCTTTGCAACCCCATAGACTGGAGCCTGCTCTGCTGCCCTGTCCGTGAGTTCTCCAGCAAGAGGACTGGAGTGAGTGGCCTTTCTCTTCTCCAGGGGATCTTCCCGGCCCTGGAATCAAACCCAGGTCTCCCTCATTGCAGGCCGATTCTTCACTGTCTGAGCCACCAGGGAAGCCCTGCAAAGTCCCAGATAAACTAGGCCCACAGTCTTTGGACTTCATTCCAGACATTTCCTAGGCTCCCATGCTTGTCTGTGCCTCTCTTCTGTTTATCTTTAGAAATTGTGAGGAGCTTTCCTGGTGTCTCAGCGGTAAAGAATCTGCCTGCCAATGCAGGAGGCAGGGGTTCGATCCCTGGCCCAGCAAAATCCTGCATGCTGCAGGGCAGCTACGCCTGTGAGCCACCGCTGTTGAGCCTGTGCTCTCGAGCCTGGGGGCTGCAGCTACTGAGCCCACCTGCTGCAATTGCTGACGCGCCGCAAGAGAAGCCTCCACAATGAGAAGGCCTCGTACTACAACTAGAGAAAAGCCCGTGCAGCCCAGCCCAGCCGAAAATAAATGAATTAAATTAAAAACTCGTGGTAAAAGGTGCATCACACAGAATTAACCGAAAGCGTACCATGCAGTGGCATTGTGTACCTTCGCCGTGTGGCACAGCCATTGCCTCTACCTGCTTCCAGAGTGTGTCCGTCCCCCACATCAGCGGGGGCTCCTCACTGTCCTCCACAGCCTCCCAAGCACTAGTCTGCTGTGTCTCTCTGGTCCCCTCTTCTGGAAATGACAGATAAATAGAATCAGACATTATGTGGCCTTTGTATCTGGCTTCTTTCACTGAGCATGGTGTTTCCAAGGCTCACCCGTGTGGTAGCATCCTTGACTTGTTTTTATGTACAATGAGATTATACCTTAGCTACTGGCCCGAGCCTTGCTATACCAGTAGCGCTTGCAAGTCTTCCCGTCATAGTGCGTGCCACGCGCCTAGTGCCTGTCGTTTGCATACGCCCCGTGTATCTCCCTGGGCTCCTATGGGCGGATTCTTTGACGGGAAAGAGCACTGCAGTGTTGCTCCTGCGATAGCTATGGTAGTTTCCTGTGCTGCTGGAAACGTAGTAGTCGCTACTAATTGTAAACTGGTTGTTCTCAATCGTGTCACTGCTTTCTAAGTCTGTTTAGGCCAGTTCCAGAGCAAAGGAAAACATCTCTTTCTCGGGTTATCCTTTGACGTTGCTTACGGCTGTTCCCATGCAGGAAGTTTTATGGAGTCAGACTAAGATTGCTTTTATTTTATGTATTCTGAGTTTTGAGTCTAACATTGGAATCTCTTTTCCATTCCAAGATTATTTTTAAAAATTAACCTTTTTCAGGGAAGTTTTATGACTTATTTTTATGGTTAGGTCTTTCATTCACATTTTAAATACAACTTTAGTTGTTCTCCTCAGAGAAATGAGTTGCCCTGAACTCTTTTATTGAATAATGTGTTCCTTTTAGTTACTGGAAAACAGACTTTCTTTGGTATTAAAAATCGAGCCTGGGGCTGCAGCTACTGAGCCATGCTGCAATTGCTGACGCGCCGCAAGAGAAGCCTCCACAATGAGAAGGCCTCGTACTACAACTAGAGAAAAGCCCGTGCAGCCCAGCCCAGCCGAAAATAAATGAATTAAATTAAAAACTCGTGGTAAAAGGTGCATCACACAGAATTAACCGAAAGCGTACCATGCAGTGGCATTGTGTACCTTCGCCGTGTGGCACAGCCATTGCCTCTACCTGCTTCCAGAGTGTGTCCGTCCCCCACATCAGCGGGGGCTCCTCACTGTCCTCCACAGCCTCCCAAGCACTAGTCTGCTGTGTCTCTCTGGTCCCCTCTTCTGGAAATGACAGATAAATAGAATCAGACATTATGTGGCCTTTGTATCTGGCTTCTTTCACTGAGCATGGTGTTTCCAAGGCTCACCCGTGTGGTAGCATCCTTGACTTGTTTTTATGTACAATGAGATTATACCTTAGCTACTGGCCCGAGCCTTGCTATACCAGTAGCGCTTGCAAGTCTTCCCGTCATAGTGCGTGCCACGCGCCTAGTGCCTGTCGTTTGCATACGCCCCGTGTATCTCCCTGGGCTCCTATGGGCGGATTCTTTGACGGGAAAGAGCACTGCAGTGTTGCTCCTGCGATAGCTATGGTAGTTTCCTGTGCTGCTGGAAACGTAGTAGTCGCTACTAATTGTAAACTGGTTGTTCTCAATCGTGTCACTGCTTTCTAAGTCTGTTTAGGCCAGTTCCAGAGCAAAGGAAAACATCTCTTTCTCGGGTTATCCTTTGACGTTGCTTACGGCTGTTCCCATGCAGGAAGTTTTATGGAGTCAGACTAAGATTGCTTTTATTTTATGTATTCTGAGTTTTGAGTCTAACATTGGAATCTCTTTTCCATTCCAAGATTATTTTTAAAAATTAACCTTTTTCAGGGAAGTTTTATGACTTATTTTTATGGTTAGGTCTTTCAT
Organism: Tragulus kanchil; assembly: GCA_022376925.1. Classification (NCBI taxonomy): domain Eukaryota; kingdom Metazoa; phylum Chordata; class Mammalia; order Artiodactyla; family Tragulidae; genus Tragulus; species Tragulus kanchil. Next base: position 154,939,892 of record JAIOJX010000023.1, on the reverse strand, counting down.
TCACATTTTAAATACAACTTTAGTTGTTCTCCTCAGAGAAATGAGTTGCCCTGAACTCTTTTATTGAATAATGTGTTCCTTTTTAGTTACTGGAAAACAGACTTTCTTTGGTATTAAAAATTCCATGTTTGTTTGGTTTTATGTCCGAATCATCCAGCGTTATGTTCTGCTTTTAATTAATTACCATAGGTTTCTAAATTTTAGTATTTGGTAGGATTAGTCTGTCCCTTTGCACTTTTCCCCAGATTTTTCCTGGCTAGTCACACTTAGTTTTCTACATGAATCTTAGAACAATTCTATTATAACTAAGGCAAGTTCTTAAGGTTGTAGTTTTTCCTGTGAGTGTAGCTTTGGCTAACGCTTTTTTTGGCTAGCAGGTTGTTATTTTCCAGATAGTCTTTATTTTCTATGCCATTCAAGAGTTAGGAAGAACATTTAATACTTCCAGAGAGTGATTTTCTAGTTTCATTGCACGTTGTTTATAGAGTATGGTCTGCTGTATTTTGGTGTTGGGGAGTTTGATGTTTTTAATGGCTTAAAATACAGTTATTATTTGTTATGTCCAGTGGGAACTTTGATACAATCTCAGTTTAGAGCAACTTCTTGGTTCAGTGATTTCATTTTTCTTTATCTTTGCTTTTTGTTTTCTCTATTTGCCTATGGCAGACAGGGAGATTCAGTATCATATGCTATTATTTCCTTCTCTCTGGTGTTATTTCAGTTTTCTGTGTTTTAGACACTGGTATTTGCTACATATATTCATGAAAGGTCCTCGTTGAGTACTGTACCCTTAATAATTTAAAAGTGTCCTCCTTGTTTTTTGCTTCTTATTAAATTATACATGTTAACATTATGCAATTTTTTTTTGTTCTTAATTATGGCATTTGTCTGTTAAGTCTTTGTTTCTAAAGACTTTTCTGCTTCCTGGTTGTTATGGGTTTTTTTTTTTTTATGTATAATGCACATTTATTTATTTATTTATTTTTATTTTACTTTTTATTTTTACAGAGTTTTGTTGTTTACAGATATGTATAATCCCAGATTAGTCATACGTATATCCCTGACCCCCTCCCTTCTCCACCTGCCTCCCAATCCCCCCCACCCCACCCCTCCAGGCCTTTGCACAGCACCCATGCAGAATCCCCTGTTCCCCAAAATATGGAGTGCTTCACCAGTTTGCATGTCATCCTTGTGCAGGGACCATGCTAATCTTCTCTGTATTGTTCCAATTTTAGTATATGTGCTGCCGAAGCGAGCACGGTTATTTGGTTTTAGACAGATTTTTATATATATATATATATATATTTTTTTTTTTTTAAAGATTTATTTATTTACTTATTTTGGGTGGGGGTCGGGTTGGGGAGGGAGGGGAGCAGGCGGGCCACTTCTATTGGTCTTTCATTTCTCTATCTTCATCCGTCTTTGTTCTTTGGCTCCTGTGGGCCTCCCATCACAGTGGCCTCTGTTGTCGCAGAGCACCAGCTCCGGGCGCATGCGCTCCAGAGCTTGGGCTCGGTGATTGGACACATCGGTCCAGCCTCTCCGCGGCACGTGGGATCTTCCCAGGCCAGGGATCAAACCGGCGCCCCTTGCACTGCAAGGCGGTGTCCTTACCCACTGGACCACCAGGGGAAGCCCTTAGACAGATATTTTAACTCTAACAAATAACTGTATTTGGGCTTTGATCCTGATTGTCATTTTCTTGTAGATAGAAAGTTTTCCTCAGTTATGTTTTAGATATGGCTTTAGGTTTGTTGTCTTTTTGAGTTATACTTTCTAGTTTTAATGCTTCCTTTCTCCCTCCCTTTTGTTTGATGTGTTTTCTTTGGCTTTTATGTAATATACCTATTTAATTCCAAGTTTCTAGATGGTAAAAAGAGTCAAAGATTTACTAGGAAAGTAGTATGAATTCTTGAAATTGAATAATTTTATTCGCTTTGGCGCAGTAGTGACTGATCTGTTGCCATTTTCCTTGGGACTTGAACACATGCATTAAGTCTTCCTTTATTTCAGTTTACTTTCATCTGCTGTACTTCTGAGTTTGCTTTCTTATTCGCTGTGTTCTCTAGGACGCCACTCTCGGTGCATTGTGTCTCAGCTTCTGTAGTCGGCAGACCTTCCTTTGGCTTCTCGGCTCGCTCCGCGTGACTGTCCTCGCTGCCTCTGAGATGCTGTCGCTGACGGAGCTCTTCCTGCGTCTGCTGTGGGATCCGTGACCTGCACCAGTGTTTCTGGCGACTCTGCTGAGAGTCTCTGCTTCTCTGGGGAGCACGGAATATGGGGTTTGGGTTTCCCTACCCTTCTGAAGATTCTAGTTACCCTGGGTGGGCTGTGGTCGGGCTGTCCAGATTATAAGGCTTCCCGTTGGACCTTCTGCTCTGACGGGGCCGCCCAGGCAGGCCGTCTGTCAAGCACCGGAAGCCGTCGTCAGTGCTGCGTTGGGTCGGGGCAGCTCTGTGCACTTTGGAATTGTCCCACGTATCTTTCAGAACAGTCACCAGGACAGGCACTCTCATTAATATGAGTCCCCTTTTTGTTGCTGTTCAGTCGCTCAGTTGTGTCTGACTCTTTGCCCATGGACGGCAGCGCGCCAGGCTTCCCTGTCCTGCACTGTCTCCCCGAGTCTGCTCAGGCTCATGTCCGTTGAGTCAGTGGTGCCACCCAGCCGTCTCATCCTCTGTCACCCTCTTCTCCTCCTGCCCTCAGTCCTTTCGAGCATCAGGATCTTCACATCAGGTGGCCAAAATATTAGAGCTTCAGCTTCAGCATCATTCCTTACAATAAATATTCAGGGTTGATTTCCTTTAGGATTGACTGGGTTTGATCTTGCAGACCAAGGGGCTTGCAAGAGTCTTCTCCAACACCATAGTTTGAAAGCATCAGTTCTTCATCGCTCAGCCTTCTTTGTGATCCAATTCTCACATCTGTACGTGACGACTGGAAAAACCATAGCTTTGATTATATGGACCTTGTGGACAAAGTGATGTCTCTGCTTTTTGATACACTGTCTAGGTTTGTCATAGCTTTTCTTCCAAGGAGCAAGCGTCTTTTAATTTCATGTAAGTGTAGAGGAGCATGTAAAGAAGAAAAGGCATACTATAGGATCAGGACCGAAGATGTTTCAGGAGATGCACGTGCAGTAACATGGGCGCCGACAGCAGGCTCTGCTCTCTCGGTTCCACCCGGTCTTACACAGCAGAGCCTCCACGCGTGCGGAGGTCAGAGGAAGCGGAATCCAGCACGGGCCCACCCGGCCCCTCCCACCGTCCACCGTGGGCATGAAGACCTGAGCGCACTGCGGGAAGCAGCTGGAATGAGAGTCTGCACTGCCAGCTGTCAAAGGGGACAAGGTCGTCTGGAGACTTGGCTAAATTAGCACAGTAGGAATCAAGAGTCTTGATTGGGAAGGAAAAAATTCGGTGAGGCTGTTAAACATGTGAAATGATCCTCTGAGATTTTTAAGTAACATTAATACTGTAAGCGAGCTGGAGGAATAATATTTGGAAGGTTATAAATCTCAGACTAGTTTTTCAGATGGTCCTGTGCTCAGAGACAGAGAGGGATCTGTGGGTTTATTGAACCGTTATTTTTACAAGCTGGCCTTTGCTTTAATATGCATTTATACGGGATGAATTTGGTATTGAAAGAAAGAATGGACTCAAAGAAAATAGGCTTGTGTACAGAGTCAGAGCACATCATGTTACACAGTTGGACAGAGGAGTTCTGGTTGCCTGAGAAGTCAACGGTTGAAAGCAAGGGATCTTGTGTGAAAACCCTGGTTATGTCAGTAGCTATAAGGGACATTCACTGAATGCCCATTTAAGAGCAAAGTTCTGTCTTTGCCACAAGAAGAAGTTCATTCATGACGTAGTGTTTGTCCTTAGAGATTTTTCTGTGTGTTTGGGAGGCGGGCTTACACACGCTTTAACATGTGAAATCCTAGACAGTGGGTGTGTCGAGAGGAGGGGCCTGGAACCGAGCCAGTGGAGGCGGAGACTCCAGAGGCTGCCGTGAGGCCGGGGAGCCCGGGGATGGAGCGAAGCTCAGTGTTCAGGCCCCGGCAGAGGCCAGGAGAGGCTGATTGCTAATTCTTCCCAGTTTGTTCTTTCAGCTTCATGCATCTGTAATGAAAGCAGTTTTTGCTGCATTCAAATAGGCCTGTTAGGCTTGACCACAAATTATGTGCTCGGGACATTTTCTGGCATTTCCTTCACCTTTTATCTTAACAGAATCATTGAGATAGAGTACACATACCATAATATTCCCTTTCTACATGGGAAGCCACTGTTTTTCAGGAGTGACAAAGGATCCAGCCATCACAACTGCTGACTGAGGAACGTCATGTGTGCCTGTTTGGGCAAGGTCGAAAGTTGTACCCCGTGAGACTGCCTGTCTCTGGCCATTTCAGCCTGCAAACACCACAGTGTTCTATGTTCCAGCTTTCAAATAATGTTTTGAAAGAGCTTCTCCTGAAAGCTAGCGTCAAATTTTTCCCTTCACCTTAAAGCTCCTGAAAAGCGTTTGGAGGTCAGGAGCCTCACGTATGGCGAGGCGTTAAAGGAGACCTGTGAGCGGCCCACGTGTGGCCCTGCAGGCCCCTGAGGTCTGTCCCACCGGGAGCTTCCCCGCGGCTCCGGGGGCTGTGGCTTCGGAGGGAAACAGTAGGAAGAGGACGAGCGGTAGGGTGACCTGGAGGAGGTGCTGAGGCTCACATTTCAGTGAGATACAGCGTGGAGGCTTGCAGGTATAAGGCTGCCTGACCAACGAGCTCTGTGGTGTGTCCAGTCACCTCTGGGTGAGCCTGGGCTGAGACCCCTGGGTGGGTCAGTGGCCGACCTCTGGGCTCGGGCACAGGTGAGAGGCGCCCCCCACTGGCCTGTCTGGCTTCTCACCTGCCCTGGGGCTCTCTTGAGCACCCTACCTGGGGAGTGCCCTCAACCTCCTGAACCTGCAAGGGCGGCCTCTTCGCTCTGGGAAGCCCACACGTTTGCCCGGACCGCACAGCTCCCAGGAGACGACGGTCTCCGTGCGCTGCATCCTTGCGTCGGTCTCCCGGGCCAAGGAGAGTGGTGCCTCTCTCTGGGCCCTGGCCCCCCTGCTGGAGCAGAAGCTCCCTGAGGACAGGACTGGCCCAGCTTCCTCACTGGTGCCCCCCAGGCCCCTCTGTGGTGGGCCCGGGTCCTGAGGTTCTCAGTCGGTGTCAGAAGAGATGACGGGACTTGCTTTGTAAGCAGTTGTGTGTGTGTGTACAGACATTTGTGTATATATGTAATTTTATGTATACCCAAAGAAGGATAATTCTGTTAGGTTAGAGTGAGTGGTATGGAGTTATTTCCTTTGTGAGTTGAAAATGGCTGGACACGGAGTGGAAGCGGTTGGTCTGGAAAGGCGACACACTGGTCCCAGTCACGGGCTGTTCTGGAAAAGGCAGAGCTACGGCTTCAGTAAGCTGGTCAGTGGCTGTCAGGGGTTATGGAGGAATGGAGGCATGAATTTTTAGGGCAGTGAAACTCCTCAGTTTGATTCTATAATGGCAGGTACATGACTTAGGCATTGGTTAAAACCCCTATGAAAGTGCAAATGTTCGTCGCTCAAAGAGATGTGTCTGGCTTTTTGCTACCCCACCGGCTGCAGCCCACCAGGCTCCTCTGTCCATGGGGCTCTCCAGGCAAGATTGCTAGAATGGGCTGCCATTCCCTTCTCCATAGAACCCCTATAACTTTCTATCAATAACACAAGGAGTGGACCCTAATAGAACTATGAATTTTTTAGTTCATTATACAGTATCGGTATGGTTTCATTCATTATAACAAATGTACCACAGCAATGCAAAGGGTTAATAAGATGAAAAACAGTTGAGGTTGTCTGGGGGAGAGGAGCCACATGGGAATGCAGTACTTTCTGCTCCCTTTTTCTCTAAACTTAAACTGCTCTAAGAAATAAGGTTTATTCTTGTTTTTTTTTTTTTTTAATTTTTATTTGAGGGGGTGGAGTGGGGAGGGAGGGGAGCAGACGGGCTACTTCTACTGGTCTTTCATTTGTCCATTTTCATCCATCTTTGTTCTTTGGCCCATGTGGGCCTCCCATCGCGGTGGCCTCTCTTGTCGCAGAGCACTGGCTCTGGGCGCATGCGCTCCAGAGCTCCGGCTTGGTAACTGGACACATAGGTCCAGCCGCTCTGCAGCACGTGGGATCTTCCCAGGCCAGGGATCGAACCGGCGCCCTTTGCACTGCAAGGCAGTGTCCTTAACCACTGGACCACCAGGGAAGCCCTATTCATTTTTCAAAAGGTTAAATTTGAACAGTTTTGTATGATTTGACTTTCCGATTTTTAGGTTATTTTTAATAATAGTAATGGCTTTATGTGAGTCATATCATAAAAATTTGAAGTATACAATTCAGTGGATTTTAGTAAATTCGCAGAGTTGTGCACCTATCACCAGAGCCAATTTTAGAACATTTTCACTACCCCAAAAAGAAACCCTGCATCTCAGGTCCCGGCAACTAGCCGTCTGCTTTCTGTCTCTATAGATTTACCTGTTTTGGGTATTTCATATAAATGGAATCATAGAATAGGTAGTTTCTTATCACTGGCTTCTTTCATTCAGCATTGTGCTTTCAAGGCTTGCCCATGTCATATATCATATCAGTCCTTGGTTCCTTTTCTAAATTAAAATAAACTATTAAAGAGCAATTTTAAATGTATAGAAAAAATATGAATGTAGTCCACAGAGTTCCCAAATACCACATTCCCTGTTTCCTCAATTACTGACATGTTATGTGAGAATAGTCCAGTTCTCAACATTGGTGAATCAGACCGCAGGCCGTGCTGTGTTGATGTTTCTTAGTTGGTACTTAATGATCATTTTCTGTTCCAGGATTCCACGTTTGGCCTAGTTGCCATGTCTCCTTAGGCTCCCCTTGGCCGTGACAGTTTCTCAGGCTTGTTTTGAAGGACCATGACAGTTTTGAGGAGTCGTGGTCGGCTAGTTTGTAGAGTGTCCCTCCGTTAGGACATGTCTAGTGTTTTTCTTGTGATTAGCTGGGGCTTGCCGGGTTTGGGAGGAAGACCACAGAGGCTAAGTGCCCACATCCCATTCGGGCCGTGCCATCGATCGCGGCTCATCCCTGATGCCACCACCTGGGTCACCGCGCAGTCCTTGCTCCTGACGGGGTATTCCACTGCATGAACACCATGTCTTATTTACTTATTCATCAGCCAGTGGGCATGTATTTCTGCTTTTTGGCTACAGAGAATGCTGCTGCTGTAAGCGTTCGTGGACTGGCTCTTGTGTGAACACACGTTTTCCAGTCTTCTGAGTGTCTCCCTGCAGGGGCGCCGTGGGGCCATACGGTGATTCTGTGGTCATCATGCTGAGGAGCCCCCAGACTCTCCCCAGTGTCTATGCCGCCTTGTACCACCTCCCCAGCAGTGTCCCAGACCACAGCCTCCTCAGTGCCTGTCGTCGCCTGTCTTAGGAGAGACTCTGTTGTCATTTCAGAGACCCAGCCTAACTCTGAAGCTGCCTCTGCTGGCCCGTCTGTCCTGCAGCTCAGTGGGTCTGCCTGCTGTGGAGGAAGGCGGGGGCGAGTGGGCAGGCGTTGGGGACCCAGCCCCTCCTGGGCAGCTTTCTAGCGTTTCTAGCTCGCTTGTCTCTCTCAGTGTGGAGGGCTGTTTGAATCAGAGGTCCAGGAGGCTGGCACACCGCTGCGTCTAACATGTCGTGAGGGCACAGGGCTCCCCCACCTGCTGCGTAATGAGCAGTGTCCTGAGGCTTGGCGTGAGCTATACTTCCCCGTAAGACATCCTTCTTGATAGCTTCTCCCCAGATGTCTACCCCACAGCAGGTGTTTGGGTTTTGGCATCTTTTGACTGAGTCGATGTTTAGATCGTTGTGGCTCAAGCGTTTAGAAACCTACAGACCAGTACTGCAGGGTGGGGCGGGGTCGTGACAGCGTCGAGACGGCACACAGCGTCCGCCTGCAGAGGGGCGTCGAGACGGTGCCGGAGCCAGAGCGGGCGAGCCGAAGTGTTGCTCTTCACTGTTGAAGAAAGTGGGAGGAATGCGGTGGGGTCAGGAGAAATTAATGACCGTCAACGGAACAAAATCTGGGAATTAGTTTTGGAGTCACTGGGTGGAGTCACTGGGAAGGGGTAAAAGTGAAAAATTATGGCAGACACAGTGTCTTGTGGTTTTATTTGTTCACTTAGACTTGGAGGCAGCTGATATTTTCTTTCTGAGGATGGGAAAGCCTGGAACCAAGCGAAACTTGTTCCTTTTAAAGAGACTGAGAGGGTCTTCCCACCATGCTGATGGCCACCTGCGGTTTTCTTCCTCGCTTGTTTCTCGAGAGAAAGCAGTAGTTCTGTGTGGTGCAGTCACCAAGTCATGCCTGACTCTTTGTGGCCCGTGGACCGCGGTCCTGCCACGCTCCTCTGTCCGTAGGATTCTCCAGGCGAGGATACTGGGGTGGGTTGCCGTGTCCTTCTCCAGCGGATCTTCCGGACTCGGGGGTTAAACCTGTGTCTCCTGAACTGCAAGAGGATTGTTTACAACTGAGCCACCTCTACTGTAAGGAGAATCCTGACTATAATGCAAACAGATGAGACCAACTGCCTAATGGCTACCAGTGTGACTTTAGAGGTGGGCTTCTGGCTTTGAAGTCTAGAGGATGTCGGCAGTTGGTGAAGGAGAGCTTGTGAGGAAAAAGGTGAAGGGCAGGAGCGGCCGGGGGCCAGGTTCCTCAGCGTCACTCGGCAGGAGGGAGGCGCCCAGCCCAGGCTTTGGGGAGGAGGCCGGGAAGTGGTGAGATGGGCTGGTTGCTGGCTGGGCGTTGCACACAGGACATCCTGAGCTGGATGAAAGGATTCGCTGACAGAAAAGTCATGGACGCTTCCCCTGAACCAAATAGTCTAGTGGGACCTAGTCTTCATATGCGGTTATTCACGACGTCAAGAGTCTAATTTCATTCCAGAGTTATGGACGTCCGGCAAGACCATGACAGAATTCCAGGTGGTGAGACGATGAGCAGCCGAGGAAACAAATGTCCATGGTTTATGACGTCAGCTGTGGGGTCTGCCTCCTGCAGGGGAGGGTGGGAAGAGGCCCTCTGCCCTTCTCTTCGTTGCTCTCTTCAGTGGAGCCAGCTGCAGCCAAGACGTGACTTCAGACCCAGCGTCCCGGCCGCTGGGTGCAACTCGTTGTGAGACTGAGCTCTTAGAGCCTCTGTTAACAGATGCTGTGACGCGACCGAGGAAGAGGTGTTAGAGAGCTGCAGCGACTCGGGTCGAACCCAAGCCAGCATCTGCCCTTGGCGTCCCTTGCCTTACCCACTGAAGGGAAATCGAAACTCATTGACCTCCCTGAAGGTGCTGGAGAGAGACGGATGCCCGTTAGAAGGAAGCCCCGATGGCAGGCCGTGCGGACAGGCCATCTGTCGGGGGCACACGTGGTGGTCCCAGCCTGGCAGCAGGAGTGCTAGGTGTGGTCACATTGTGGGGCCAGCATGGCCACCCCGCAGCTCTAGAGGGCTTCTCAGCTTGTAGCCTGAAGCTCAGATGGATTAAACCCTGACTTCCCTTTCCCCTCACCGCCAGCCCTGGCACCCCTTAGTCCACCTTCTATTCTATTTATGTTATCTCTCGTGTTTGAAAACTTTACGTAAATCAAACTTCTTAAACTCTCAAGACTTGGGAAAGCAATGACTGTCCAGAACAGAGTAAGGTTTGGGGATAGCTTAGGAAAGAAATCCATGGGGGTAGCTTCTTGGGAAGCAGAGCTCATGTGCCCGAGGGAGCTGTTTGTAGAGCAGGACAGGGGCCTTGCATCTGCTGATATAGTCATCCTGAGCCCAATCTCTGTCCCTCACTGTTACTCAGAACCTTCCTTGGGCATTTTAAGTCTTGCCTGTCCATTGTCGCTGGAGGTAACTAGCTTCCTCTCAACTGATACCATCTTTTTAATTACTGGTATGCCCTGATGCAGCTATTATAATTGCCTTTCCCTAGGTCATCTTTGGCCATGAGTCTCTAGAAACCAACTGAAAAGTTCTAGTGAATTCTCTCAGTTCATGCCGCAGAGAACTCCATGCCCTTTTCATTGACTCCCAAGGCTGGGATCTTTATGTAGAGAGAAAAGAGAGTCATCTTTTCAGTGGTTCATTCCCGAGGATAAAGCCTGATCAGCCTGTATCAAGTGTGCATCCTTGTTACCAATGCATTTGAAGGATTTCTACCATATATTGTCATCTGATAGATTTTTGTAGTCAATTTAACTTTTAATAAGTATTATCAGTTTTTCTCTTTAAAAAGGTACACCATTTTATACTGTTTGCTGGCTTATTGGTTAATGATTTCTATCTCAAAAATATTAAATAAAATATTAAATCTATTAACTCTAATACAGTATAGGAAAAGTATGTTTATATATTTAAACATTGGTTAAAGAATAGAGTTATAAATCAAAATTAAAAGATCCTAAAATTTCACCTATTGCATGTGTGATGGATTTAATAATTATTTTTCTGAAAAACTTTTTCTTCACATTCTTTCAAGTACATTTATGTATTTGTTATTTAAAAAAAATTTTTTTTTTTTAGTTTATTTCTTGGCCGTGCCATGTGGCACATGGGATCTTAGTTGCCTGACCAGGGATTGAACCCATGTCCCCCACATGGGGAGCATAGAGTCTTAACCACTGAGCTCCCAGGGAAGGCCCTCAAGTACATTTATTTTTGTCTTGACTGCAAATAATGTATCTCAGCAGAAGAAGGCACATATACATGCATGCACACACACGCACACTTTGATTTTGAAATAAGTTTCGATGTATAGAAAGGTTGCAGAAATAGGGCAGTTTCCTTAACATTTCATCCAGCTTTTCCAGCTTTAACTAGGAAGTTAAGAGCCTGTGTTTAGAACACTGAGTTTTGTCTCTTTTTAAAAGGAGCGGGTGACAGGGCTGTGTGGAGTCCTGGTGACGCGACCAGCAGCGACTCTGTGGGCGGCAGCTCGCCAGGCTCCTCTGTCCATGCAGTCTCCCAGGCAGGAGTCCCGGAGCGGGTGGCCGTTTCCTCCTCCACGGGATCCTCCTGACCCAGGGATTGAACCCGAGTCTCCTGCCTCTCCTGCACTGCAGGTGGGTTCCTTTCCAGAAACCTAGGGTTTGTAGTTTCAGTGGTAATACCACTTAAGCTTCTTTGCCACTACTACAGGTCAAACATAATACGAATCATAAAACTTGAAAAAAAGTAGATGATTTGAAGCAAAAGCACAGTATTTCTTTTCTTTTTGAAGGAAATAAAGTTTTTCAGTGATCAGAATCCACAGATGGAGCGGAGGGGAGAACCCGAATCCGAGATGTGGTTTATCACACGTATCTGAGAGACAGAAGCAGGCAGGGAGGCCAGTTGAGGGTTTGGGCTTCATTCCTGGTTTCTCGTCAGTGAGAATGAGCCTCTTCTTTCTCCCAGAGAAGGGGAGCTCTCCTGGTCTCTGAACCGGGAACCAGCAGGCGCGGCCTCATGCAGAGTCTTGTCCTGTGTGCGTCGGAGCCCCTGTCCCGGGTGCCCCGGCCAAGGAAGCAGCAGCTGTGCAGATGGGCCGGCCCCTGGGCTGAGGGCACGCAGACTTGAGTCTTCCCTGGTTGGAGAAATGCACTCAGGCTTAGAGATTTGAAGACAGATCGCTGGATTGGAAAAGCAATTAACAAGCCATTTATAATTTCTCATCCGAAAGAAATTCTGTAGGTTGTTTTTGGCAAAGTGGGGTGTTGCGTTAGGTTCCATGGGCTCTGGTGCTCTCTGAATTAAAGAGGTTTGGGGTCACTGTGGTTTCTTCCTAAATTCCTCTCGTTGGCTTGATGCCACCAGCAGCTGAAGCCACTGTGATGTGCTAATTTGGAGGGATGGAAGAGAACATTTTCTCTCTTGGTCAACAGACTCCAACTGCCCAAAGTGTCAGCTTTATGGGTTCCCGTAATGAAATTGTAAGGGGTTTGATTTCTAGGAATTTGAGTCATTTTTCTCAATTGGCACCTTCCACTTGAAAACTCAGTGCTGTTTCTTTTGGCTCCATTGAGTGTTTTAAAATCCCAGTGGAGCTCATTTTGGATAATCTCTTAATGGCACTAATTTTATTTTCTATTCATATTAATTAGTAATCGATTTTGAAGAAACAGTGGAGGGATGTTGAATTTAAGCGTCTTTCTTTGGGACTGGTATTATTTCTCCCTGGTGATGATGTCTTCTGGATTCCTATGTAAACATCCCTTCCATAGAGTAGGTACTAGGACCCACCTACCTCACAGGGCCATTGTCTCAAGGATTAAATGATTTAACCTTGGGACCATACTTGGCTTGCAGAGAGTATGGAATTAGTATTTGCTAAGATAACTTCTACAGAGCCTGCTTGTATTCCTTGTTAAAAAGTCATTAAAACTTGTGCTTTCCCTAACTAAACGACCATCTTTGCTCCCGTGGTTGGGGATATCTTGGTGGATTCTCCATAGACCAGCTGCTGCCACGGGTCGTGTGTACTGCCCAAACAAACCGGCCGTCAGCCTCCTTTGGGGTCGGCCAGCCCGTTCTTCGCGGCCCAGAGCATCCCCTCTGCTCCTCTTGTGAGGAAGACGAAGCCGGGGAGTTGCTCCTGACCCCCCCTCTCCTCACATCCCTCTTCTTCCTCCGCAGCTGATAGGACAGCTCTGTGCCGGTGTCAGACTAATTTGGTTTTCCCTCTCTTTCCCTGTCGCTCAGCCTCTCCCCTGGCTGCCGCCTCTGCTGTAGGTCCCACTAACATCTACTTAGGATCCTCAGATTTATCTCATCACGTCCTTACCGTAAAGCTTAGGATGCCCTCCGGGCTCTTCCCGGTGTGCAGGGCTGCCTCCGTGGCTGTGAAGATGTGACAGAGTTGCCGCCCACAGGCACGTTGAGGTGCCTTTCCGCAGAGGCCAGAGACACGCAGGGCTGCTGCAGACTTGCCTTCTAGAAGCCGTGGAGGCAGCCAGGCTCCTTGGTCATGCTCAGGCGACGGATGAGCAGTTCCGTGTATCAAATACACGCACATTCCTGTGCACAGTGATCACCACCATCTACCCAAAGAAGTTTTTTCATCTTCCCAGACTGAAGCGCCGCACCCACCAAACCACAGTTCCCCGTTCCACCCTCTTCCCAACCCCTGGCAACCACCATTTTCCTGTGTCCCTGAGTGTGCCTACTCTCTGTATTTTTTAAAAAATTGAAGTATAGTTGATTTGGGCTCCCCTGGCTCAGTGGTGAAGAATCTGCCTGCAAGGCAGGAGACGCAGGCTTGACCCCTGGCTGGGGACAGTCGCCTGGAGCAGGGCGTGGCCGCCCACGCCAGTGCTCCTGCCTGGAGACCCCCGTGGGCGCAGGAGCCTGGCGGGCTGCAGTGCATGGTTTTGCGAGGAGCCTGACGTGGCCGAGTGAGCGTGTGCACACGCACACACACGCACACACACGCACACACACGCACACGGTTGACCTACAGTGCTGTGTTTGTTTATATTTCATGCGAATGAAATCCGGTAGCATTTGGTGCATTAAGGACGGGCTTATTTCACTCAGCGTAATATCTTCAAAAGTCATCCACGTTGTAGCCTATGTCGGGCTTCCTTCCTTTCTTAAGGCTGAGTGCTCCACTGTATGTGTGAACCTCATTTCGTGTATCTGTCCATCTGTGCGTGGACCCTTGGGTTGCTTTCAGCTTTTGATGATTGTCAGCAGTGCTCCTGTGAACAAATAGCTCTCTGAGACCCTGCTTTCAGTTCTTTGCTCTAAATTCTTTTCAGTACCCATAAGTGGGATTGCTGCATCGAAGGCTAGTCCTACTTTTAATTTTTCATCCTGGAGTTTTTGCGTGGTGGCATCTGCAGTCTCCAAGGAAGTTATTTCCCATTACAGTTTGTTGCCTCACAAACCCCGGTTGTTTCCAGAGAACCAGACTCTCCCTTTACGCTGAGCCTTTGCCCACCGCCCCCCACTGGAGGCAGCAGCACCCGTGGGTGTCCAGGGGCCCTGGATGAATCCTGAGCCTGGGCACGGGGCGGCCCCTTATCCCGCGCCCAAGAGGCTGGTAGGAGGTAGGGGGCTCACAGCTCCTTTCACTCCACACTCAGGTCCATTTAGAACGTGAAACGATGACTTCTATTTAAGGAATGGAAGCTGCCCCTTTGGACATTAAAGTGAGTGAAAACACGTGGTGTGCCGGCCAAGGAGGCTCTTAGTACAGCTGCTTGGAGTGTGGTTTTCTCAGAAAGATTTCTTAATTGATTCATTTTTGATCCCTTCTGTTTTCCAGTCCTCTTTCCCAGTCCTGTATTTTTTGCTTTTTCCATATGCAGAATCTCAGCTCACTCAGGGATTAACGGTTTGATGCCCTGAAAGAATTCAGGCTGGATAGCCCGTCCTTCCCTTTCTTTCCTTGTGGATTCTGGACACATTCTTTGCACCTGTGTGTGTTTGGGGTGGGTGTTCTCATCTGTGTCATCTCCCGTGACACCAACACTGTCCCGCCGGTCGTGCAGCTAGGCCTGGGGACGATGTTGCTGCTCAGTTGGGAGAAAAACTTGCCTGCTGTCTCCTGAGCGTGAGGCTTGACCTCCTTGTAGGGAGTTTGTAAATAAATGGCTTCCTGTCTAGAATTTCAAGATAATTATGCAGATTTCTCACTGAATGAGGTTTAATTTGCTGCTGTGATCCAGCCCCTGCAGTTTTAGCTCCTTTGACTTTAAAAATGGATGAGATCCAGCTGGGTAGGGGGAGCTGTGAGTGGGACTGATTTTCGGTTCTGCAGGGTGCTGAAGTTCTGGAGATGGGTGGCTGAGACGGTGGCACAGCCGCGCGCAGGCACTGGGTGCCCCCGAACTGTGCACAGAAAGACGGTTAAGATACAGTTTATGGTATGTTTACCACAATCAAAAAAATCTCTTAAAAATAAAAAGCCTGGAGGCATGCGTGCACTGGGCGGGATGGAAAATGTATATAGCTGTAGCCTGGATAGTGTGTTAACAATCCCCTGTGCTCCTCAGACTGTCATGGAAAGGACTGGTCAGGGTTTCCCCCCAGTCACTGCAAATCGGTGCTTTTCTAAAATATAGTGGGAGGAATTAGTAGGAAAACAAAGACAAAATAATTAGATGAAGTCCATTTAGTAATGCAAATATCCTATGACCATAACCGAAAAAAATAATAAAATAAACAAAATCTATGAGAGTTTCTTAAACTCTGTGAAAGAAGAGCCCAGGCGTGGCGGGAGTTGCCACTGGCTCCGCTGCACGGGCTCCTGGGAAGCTGGACGCCAAGGGGCAGCTCTGGCTGCTGTCAGGTGGCCCCTTGGCTGGAGCTGGGACTATACCTGTGTGTGATCTTGCCTTGGTGAGTCGCTGGCACCTGTCGCCAAGTGCCGGCAGGCAGGCTGTTCCGGGTTTGGTGGGTGCACGCATGCTGGGCCATCCTCGAGGGGTTCTTTTCCTCCAGAGGCACAGCTCTCAAAGGCGGAGATGCACAGACCTTGGTCTGTTGGTCAAGGAAGAATTTTCCTTATACCCTGCAAGTTGTTGTGGCCGACATCCTGTCGGCACCCAGGACCTGAAACGCCCGTCGGCCCCACTTCCTAAGAGCTGCCTGCAGCCTGGGACGCACAGGCTCCCCGAGCTCATCCCTGCAGGCCAGCCAGGCCGGAGGGGCCCAGAGGGAGGCTGTGCCGGTGCGTTAGGCCGACCCCTCGGTCCCGTAGCCTCCTGCAGCCACACTGAGGTCACTGCCGGGACAGAGGAGCTTCAGGGACAGCGACGCCTCTCGGGGGCTGGTGTGGTTTAAAAACCCTCCCCGGACTTTAGCTTGATTGTGCCTGCTCAGCAATTATTATGCTTTTTTTTTAAGAATTCTCTTCAAATGAGGAGTGTTTTTGTTTCTTCATTAATAATAGTTTCTCAAGACCAGCAATTCAGTGTCTTACATAAATCTAGCCTGTAATTTTCTACATTTTCTTTAATATGCCGTCTTCTACTGGGACCTAGTGTTTCCCAGGAATGCTGTACTCTTGGCTTTTTTTTTTTTTTTAAAGAAGAGTATGCTGGTTGACTCTGTTTCTTAGTTCTGGGGCTGTCTTCCCCTGTGTCTTCATATTTGCTCTCATTTCCATGTTCTCTTCGGAAAGGTTGCTGTTTTGCTCCCTCTCCTTCTCCCCTGTCCATCTACCATGTGGAGCAAGGGTTTGTTGTCTTTTAAAAAAAGGAAAAGCATCGGGAGGCGTGTGTGTCCAAGCACACGTGCGTGTGGGCATGTGCGTATCTGCACGCGCGGACGTGTGTCCTGCAGGCGTGGGCTCAGTGCAGTCTCGGGCAGCAGGTGGTGCTGAGTCCACTGAGGAATGAGCAGCCTGATCTTTCCGTTTTGGAGGGCTTTCCTGGTGGCTCACTGGTAAAGAATCCGCCCGCCAACGCAGGAGACATTCCTGGTTCGATTCCTGGTCCGGGAAGATCCCATGTGTTGCCGAACCACTAAGCCCATGCGCCACATCTATGAAGCCAACCCCGCCTGCCCAGCCTGGGCCCGCCACACAGCCATGCTGAAGCCCCCTTGATGCTCTCACGTGTGCACCAACCCCCATGTCCTGCCCATCGCGCCTCTTTGAGATTTTGTGTCCGGAATGTAGCAGTGTCCCTTTAAATGCCTAAAGCAAGTGCGGGCGTTTGTTGGCACTCACTTCCTAATCACCGTCAGTCAGGGTGCTTTACGAGCTCTGGTGAACCTGCTCTGGAATCAGACGGAGCCCGCTGTGAGTCCCCTCTGTCTGAAGGGCTCCTCGCGTTCTCGCGGAGCCCAGGGCCCAGGAATGACCGGGGGGCTGGGGGGCCATGCTGGGCGCGCGCAGACTTTCTGGGGAAAGCCCACTCCTGGCTTCGGGGAGAAGATATGGAGAACTCTTAGGCTGATGGTGTGTTTTTCGGATCTATGCCCGGGAAGAATTTGGAGATGTGAGCTGGGCTTTGTTTCTGATTTGATAAGCCTGGGGTGACCCCATGGGATACACTGATTTCGAGGGCTTGTGTTGCAGAAGTCAGAGGGTGCACGGTGGTGGGCAGGGCTGAACCAGACCCTGTTCCTGGGCTCTCCAGGCCGGGGAGGGTCCTCAGCCCGGCGTCCACGCGGCTCTTCCCAGCCAGCGGGGTCAGGCCCGCTCACGGGTCCTTCTAGGCAGGAGCACAGAAAGATCCGATTGTTCTTCCAAGTGGCAGTTTTTCTTTTCCTCGAATTCATATTTCAGGGGAGGATACTTTTGCAAATTTTTGAGTGAGTGGTCTTTAAAAAGATAGTACAGTGACACCATAAAAGTGACCGTTAACGTCAGTTCCAGCGCACAGTTGGCTTTCGGTGCTTTCCCCACGTCGCGCCCTAGCCCCACCGCCCGTCTCCAGAGCCTTGTCGTCGGCAGAACCGGGAAGCTGACGCTGTCGGCGCCGGCCCCGCTCCCACTGCCAGCCCCGGCCTCCACCGTGCCGCTTTCTGTCTCTGTGGGTTTGACTGCTCGAGATTCTTCCATGAAGGGACCAAGCAGTACGTGTCTCTCTGTGACTGGCTTATTTCATTCAGGCATAGTGTCCTCTGGGCTCATCCATGTTGTAGCCTGTGTCAGAAATTCAGTCCTGATAATACGGTTTTAAAGTGGTGATTCGGTTTTGATGGTGCAGATAAATGTTCATTAATTCTGCTGTGAAGAACCACGTTCATGTTCAAATGAGTTCCAACATGTTCTTTTGTCGTTACCAATAAGCCGGTGTGTCAGTGAGGGCCAGTCCCAGCCCCGCGGTCTGGTGGGGGCGGGGCCCTGGGCCTTGCGGCCTGACCCGCAAGCGCTGGGGAGGCCCTCGTGCATGTGGCGTCCATCCGGAGCTGCTTTTCGTGGGGGCTGCCGGAGGCTGAGGGACAGGCTGCGGGCAGGGCTTTGGATTGGGGTCAGTCAGGTGAGCCTCCTGGAGGGTTGATCCTGGACTGAAAGACAGTGAAGGGCTCTGAGAGGGAGCGGGCGGCTTATTTCCCTTGGGGATAGGTAAGGCTAGAACAGTGAACCTTCTGCTTTCTCTTAGAAGTGCTTTTTCCCAACTAGGAAAGAATTAAAAAAGCACTAGGAAAACGTTTGGAATTGTTTCTTTGATTGCTTCTCCATCCTTCTCTCTCTCTCTTTTTTGTGCATCCAATCTCTTAGTTATTTTCAGAGTATGTAGAATGCCAGGCAACCACTTTGTGTTTGTTTTTTCCATGGCCCGAGGAGGTGGCCTTGCCAGTTTGGAGGAGATTCTGTTCTGTTCAGGCCTTGGCATTATCATTTGTTGTGGAGGAGAAAGTGCAGAATGCCTTGGCACTGTTGTCTTAAGCTGAGAGGAGCCCTTGTGAGTTATTTCATCTCCCTGAGCCTCAGTTTCTGCATCTGCAAAATGGGCGCAACAACCCCATGATGTGGATTAAAGTATTGGTTCTTGTTGACTGAATTGAGGGATGTCTCTCTTCAAGTGCCTTTAGCATTCTTGGCCTGATGTTCTAGATCTGGCCAGTGGCGCCTGGCGCAGGTACAGATGGCCTCTCTCACACAGGAGCTGTGGAAGAATACACCAAGCCCTAGCTTTAGAAATGTCAGAACTCTTTTATTTATTTATTTTTTTTAAAGATTATTTATTTATTTTTGGGCGGGGGTCGGGTGGGGGAGGGAGGGGAGCAGGCGGGCCACTTCTATTGGTCTTTCATTTCTCTATTTTCATCCGTCTTTGTTCTTTGGCTCCTGTGGGCCTCCCATCGCGGTGGCGTCTGTCGTTGCAGAGCATCGGCTCTGGGCGCATGCGCTCCAGAGCTCTGGCTTGGTAATTGGACACATCAGTCCAGCCGCTCTGCGGCACGTGGGATCTTCCCAGGCCAGGGCTCGAACTGGCGCCCCTTGCACTGCAAGGCGGTGTCCTTACCCACTGGGCCACCAGGGGAAGCCCAGAACTCTTTTATTTTTAACCCTCTGCGAAAGGAGATAATATACTGAGCCAGCATTTGAAATCACATGAAACTTTTCCACCTGTTGGAGAACCTGGAACATAGTTCTAAGCTGGAGAGAAATTAAGCCCATGAGGCCACATGGGTTTGATTCTATTCTGTCTCCTCAGGTGCATGTGGTTTTTCACTTCCAGGAGGTATCTGAGACTCTCCCACCAACTGTTAGCACACAGGTTTACATTTCCAAGGGGTAGAGTCGGATATAGTGTAATTTATACTGGATGTACTATATAACTTGTCTATTTATATATACCGTGCAATCTGTACCACCCCTGCTTGTAGGACAGTCTGCACTTCAGGTGGGGATAGTCGGGCACTCAGGTGAAGCAGTTTGCTGGCACAGTTCTCATGTCTTTAACTGAACGATAGAGAAAAATCAGAGAAATCACAGGTGATGTGATGCTTCAGGTCAGCCCGTGTGTGATCAGTAAGGCCGAGAGGCTCATGGTACAGCTTCCTAGCTTGCACAGGGAAAAATTTCTTTTTCATCTGCCTGGAAAAGGGATTTATAATCCAGTACCTGATTAAACACAGTACTTTTTAATTTCAAGAGCTTTGCTTCTTAGTTGCTCTTTAATAATAACGGATTTCCTTCTTAAGAAACACATGTGTGTACTTGACCTAAAAGGCTTTTTTTTTGGCCTCCGAGGTGGCCCTTGCGTCCTCTGCTTGTACTGGCTCGAGGTGCAGAGCGGGCGTGGCTGTGGTGACTCTTGGGCGACTGCGGCCTCGTGACAGACGTGGGGTGGGGACAGGAATCTCCCGCCCCACCCTTCCCCGGCCTCCCGCCCACCCGCGCCTCACCACGAGCTCACGGAGCGAAATGGGGCCCAGATTGCAAAGCAGCTGTGCCTCCTGGCCATGGGGTGGCCCCGGGGAAGGGGGCGCAGCTGTGGTACGTGAGCTCTCCGCGGGGGGCTGTGGCCAGGCCCGACGGCACCCTCAGCCCACCCACCTTCCAGGGGACTCGGGTGTCTCGGGGCCCACTTGGGGCTGTGCCCGCCGGGCACCCTTCTCCCTTGTTCCACGTGGGGCCAGGCCCTCCAGAGCCCAGACCCACCGCGCGCCCTCATTGCCATCTTGTGTCTTCGGCTCACTGGGAGCCCAGGCCGATAACGTGCGGGGCCAGCTCCCTCCGCTCCGACTGTCCGTGACCCCGATGGACGGCCCTCCTCGCGGACTGCCTGTCGCTCAGGCCGATTCATCCTCCTAGCGGGAGGCCCGCACGGTTAGAGGCTGGAGGCTTCTAGCATCTCGGTGCTTAGAGATCAGTGTTCGACTGACTTATCAGGGCCGCATTCACGGGTCACCATAGACTTCATGCTCCTATACGCTTAATTCTCGTACTTCTAGGTTTCCTGGTGTGTGTGTATTTGTGTATGTGTTTGTGCGTACACACGTTTGTAAGGTTTCCTGGTTTGTAAGGTTTCCCGTGTGGCTTGGGCCTCCGGGTCCCTGCCCGCTGACACTGAAGGCAGATGCTGTTCCCTGAAAGGGGAGATCATCCGGATTTGTAAACAGGGCTGCTTCCTTTGAAACTGGCGCGAGAATCCATGGTGGTGCCCCCTGGTAGAGTAGTCTTCTGGCCAGTACAGCCCTGGGCCAGACCCCTGGTGAGAGGGGACTGCGTCACACAGGTGAGTGGGGTCCGCACTGTCACGTGTAAATTACACTTCAGGAAAGTCGAGGTGAACTGAGGCGTGGGCTCCATGGGACCTCCGGGCTTCGGATCCTGGTCTCCCATCATGTTGGGGCAGATCATTGAATATCCTGGGTTCCACTGTCCATCTGTGAGAGGAAACAACGCCTTTGCCCTCATAGGAGTGCCGGCTCCTTGGCGCTGACCGCTGTCATCATTTGGATTCTTTGAGTGGGCCACGGTCACCTTTCCTCGTTCGGGAAGCTCGGGTGGACCATTTGTGGAGAAGAAACTGACACGAGATACCTCACCAAATGTGCAGAGATAGCCGTTTGGGGCATCCCTTCCAGAATAGTGACCTTGAGGGTGAGGCCCCAGGGGTCTGAGGGCGGGGGCCAGCCGCGGCAGAGCGTCCAGGTGGCCTGGCTGCAGATGCCCTCCACCTCTGGGCCTCTCCGGCCTTGCCCGCTGGGCGCCCCGGCCTCAGGGCTGCTCCCACTGGGACCACAGATACACGCGTGGACGTGGCGATGCCGCCCAGGCCATGCTGCGCTTTAGGCCGTGGGCTCTGGGTGTGCCGGCTGGCCTGCCTCTCGGCTTTCTGCCCGTGCCCTCTCTCGGAGCCTTGGCGTGGACATCTCAGGCCTCGAGCATTTGCATGTAGAAGGCGTGGTGAGATTCCAAGTGAGCTGGTCCCCCAGAGTCCTTCGCAGGCAGGACCTCACAGCTGTCCAGCCCCGGCGCTCCTGCCCCTGGGCTGGGCAGGCCCGTTGTCTGCCTGCTGTGGGCTCCTCAAGCTCACCCCCACATTCGCGCCTCCATATCGTTGTCCAGGTAGTTCCCTCCACCTGGAATGCCTTCAGAATTCTGCTTGTTGTTCCACAAGGCTTCCTGCTTTAATCTCATGAAAATATGCTGAAGTGATGGGCGTGTGCACTGCTCTTTCGCGGGCCCAGCCGTGGGACCCCTTACAGCGTTTATCAGCCCGAACCTCTGCAGGGCCTTCAAGCAGAGCCAGGGCATCTCTGCCGCCTTCCTCCCTCTCAGTGTTGATCAGTGGGCTGGGGCTGTCTGCTCTGGATCCCTGGGTGACGATTTTGACCTCTAACAAGAGATTATATTTGACTGCGCTTTGAAAATTAAGTAGTGTAGTTTTTTTTTTTTTTTTTAAAGATTTATTTATTTATTTATTTTTGGGCGGGGGTCGGGTTGGGGAGGGAGGGGAGCGGGCGGGCCACTTCTATTGGTCTTTCATTCCTCTGTTTTCATCTTGGCTCCTGCGGGCCTCCCATCGCGGTGGCGTCTGTCATCGCAGAGCACCGACTCCGGGCGCATGCGCTCCAGAGCTCCGGCTCGGTGATTGGACACATCCGTCCAGCCGCTCCGCGGCCCGTGGGATCTTCCCAGGCCAGGGATCGAACCGGCGCCCCCTGCACTGCAAGGCGGTGTCCTTACCCACTGGACCACCAGGGGAAGCCCAGTAGTGTAGTTTTAATTGCTAGTATTCTAATGGGGCTTACCTCACGCTTCATCTGAGGGTGTTGATTCTGATCGCAAGCACCTTGATGGGCTGGACGGGGGTCCCCCAGCGCCCTCACTGGGTGTGCCCAGCTCGGCACTGATTATAACCAGCAAGAAAGAGGAGCTTTCCTGGCGCAGAATCGCACCCTGTCTCCCCCGTAGCTCACGCTTGCTCTGTCAGTGAGTGGTGTCACCCCACGAGAGGGTCTGAAATGAGGGCCGCCGGCGCCCTGCCTGGGCTGGGCAGGCCCGTTGTCTGCCTGCTGTGGAGCCTTGGCGTGGACATCTCATAGCTTCATGTAGAAGGCGTGGTGAGATTCCAAGTGAGCTGGTCCCCAGAGTCCTTCGCAGGCAGGACCTCACAGCTGTCCAGCCCGGCGCTCCTGCCCCTGGGCTGGGCAGGCCCGTTGTCTGCCTGCTGTGGGCTCCTCAAGCTCACCCCCACATTCGCGCCTCCATATCGTTGTCCAGGTAGTTCCCTCCACCTGGAATGCCTTCAGAATTCTGCTTGTTGTTCCACAAGGCTTCCTGCTTTAATCTCATGAAAATATGCTGAAGTGATGGGCGTGTGCACTGCTCTTTCGCGGGCCCAGCCGTGGGACCCCTTACAGCGTTTATCAGCCCGAACCTCTGCAGGGCCTTCAAGCAGAGCCAGGGCATCTCTGCCGCCTTCCTCCCTCTCAGTGTTAATCAGTGGGCTGGGGCTGTCTGCTCTGGATCCCTGGGTGACGATTTTGACCTCTAACAAGAGATTATATTTGACTGCGCTTTGAAAATTAAGTAGTGTAGTTTTTTTTTTTTTTTTTAAAGATTTATTTATTTATTTATTTTTGGGCGGGGGTCGGGTTGGGGAGGGAGGGGAGCGGGCGGGCCACTTCTATTGGTCTTTCATTCCTCTGTTTTCATCTTGGCTCCTGCGGGCCTCCCATCGCGGTGGCGTCTGTCATCGCAGAGCACCGACTCCGGGCGCATGCGCTCCAGAGCTCCGGCTCGGTGATTGGACACATCCGTCCAGCCGCTCCGCGGCCCGTGGGATCTTCCCAGGCCAGGGATCGAACCGGCGCCCCCTGCACTGCAAGGCGGTGTCCTTACCCACTGGACCACCAGGGGAAGCCCAGTAGTGTAGTTTTAATTGCTAGTATTCTAATGGGGCTTACCTCACGCTTCATCTGAGGGTGTTGATTCTGATCGCAAGCACCTTGATGGGCTGGACGGGGGTCCCCCAGCGCCCTCACTGGGTGTGCCCAGCTCGGCACTGATTATAACCAGCAAGAAAGAGGAGCTTTCCTGGCGCAGAATCGCACCCTGTCTCCCCCGTAGCTCACGCTTGCTCTGTCAGTGAGTGGTGTCACCCCACGAGAGGGTCTGAAGAAAGCGGTGGAGGGCGGTGGAGCCCAGCGGTGTTCGCTGGGTCCTGGCCAAGCGGAAAGCAGGCCTGTCAGCAGTGATTAAAGAGCCCAGTGTTTGAAGAGAACGAGCCTTTATGTTAGTGGTAAAATGATTAGGAAGTAATAAGAAAAATGCAGGTTTGGACAGAACATTGTTTTGTTTAATCAGTTCTGAGTACAAAAGGGGAAAAAAGAAAGGACCCTTGGAAGTCATTTTAAAAGAGATTACAACATACACGTGATAGTTCTTCCACCTAGCTTATAGGTTCACATTGCGAAGGAAGGGGCCGACAAGGCTCTGTTCCTGGTTGTGTTCCTCTTTCCTCCGTCGATGAGGGAGTTTCTGTCAGAGAACTGGAAGCGGAGGGGAGTGAGAAACAGACTGGTGTGAGCAGAAAATGTCACCTGGTGCTTGCCGTTCTGTCTGCTGCACAAAATTCAGATGGATCAGATCATCCCAGCACTGATGGGAGAAGCCTGGAGCTGATCACCTTGCAAGGAGAAATGAGAGCTGGAGGAGAATGCACTCTCTTGGTTTTAAAGCAGTGTTGTTTCTGAAGATGGACCTGATGGCCACAGAATTGTGGAGGAACTGGGGGTCCAAGTCAGAGGCACAGTCGAAGACTACGAATATGCCCATTGGGGCAGCACTGGCAGGGCCTGAAAGAATAGCCTGATGTTGGCTTTTCTTACAGACGGCAGGATACAGACTGCTGGAGGGAGGAAGACAGGCGGATTTAGGCAAACCTTTTTAATAATGAGTCCTAATTTCACTTGGACCCTTTGGAAGCATGGAGGCTGCTTGAATGTTCTTAAGTGATCTGATGAGGGCAGATGTTTGACTGCTATGCCTGCGGTCTCAGAGCTTCCCTGAGAGAAGCGCTGGCACACGGCTCTTGTGAGGGACAGGGCTCCTCTGCACCACCAGGTGCTCGGATCATCAAGCAGAGGAAGA
The DNA here is from genome assembly GCA_022376925.1 of Tragulus kanchil. Lineage (NCBI taxonomy): Eukaryota > Metazoa > Chordata > Mammalia > Artiodactyla > Tragulidae > Tragulus > Tragulus kanchil. The sequence goes on along the minus strand of JAIOJX010000023.1, from coordinate 154,915,327 downwards.
GTGGTTTTGTTTAGGTAACTTTGTATTTTAGAGCAGTTTTATGTTTACAGCACAGGGCACCGGCTCTGGGCGCATGCGCTCCAAGAGCTCTGGCTCGGTAATTGGACACATCTGTGCAGCCGCTCCGCGGCACGTGGGATCTTCCCAGGCCAGGGATCGAACCGGCGCCCCTTGCACTGCAAGGCAGTGTCCTTACCCACTGGACCGCCAGGGAAACCCCATGACAAGTATTCTTGATTTTAAGCTTCTAAATAAACAGACTTGATAATTTAATAGCAATCTATAATACAAGGTATTTTCTATTCAGATCAAAGCCTCACATTTTCTCTATTATGTTGTCATTGAATTATGTGAATAATTATGTGGATAAGTTGCAAACTGTAATGAGGTTATTTTAACCTCTTATTTAAATGAATATGCATGTTTGGATCAGTGTGCTTAAATCTCCTTTTATTTTTTTCTGATTTTAGCCCCTGCATTTTTATTTTTATTATTTGTATTTTAGAAAATTATTGGAGTATAGTTGATTTATACTGTTGTGTTAGTTTCTGGTGTATAGCACAGTGATTTGGTTTTACATTATATATATATTCTTTCATATAAATATTCTTTTCATACCCTTTTCCACTATGGGTTATTACAAGGTATTGAGTATAATTCTCAGTGCTGCACAGTAGGCCCTTGTTGTTCATCTGTTTTACACTCAGTTTAGATTGGTATACCCCATGATGGGGCAGCTGAGCCCCAGCTGGAAAAACGGGATCCTTCCACCACGAGGCAGGTACCGGAGGAGCCGTCACACAGAGCAGAAGGGAACCACAGCAGGGGCATTCACAGAAACTGCAGACAGCCGGATGCCCACGGGACACAGCCCAGATGGCGACGAATTGCACTTCTACTGACCGAGCGGAGCCACAGTGTCTAACCTGGATGGTTCTCACCACAGAGCTTGAACTGGAGAAGTTAATTATAGGAGGATGCACCTGGTCTGATTCTGTTTATGTAAAGGTTAAATCTGTGCAGGACAATTTTATGTGTTGTCGTGGGATGAATATGTATGTGGCAAAAACATAAAGCTATTTATGGAAATACCAAATTAATACAAATTCAGGCTAGGGGAGGCCTTCGCAGGGGGACCGAGAAAGGAATACAGCTGTAATTTGGCTGTTGTGTTATTCTTCGCTTTCTTGGGATACATGCGAATCATTACCTCTAAATTATTTCCAAACCTGAGAAAGAAATGAACTTGAAGACTTTGAACAGTTGGATGTTAGGAATGGAACTCTGGAAGACTTTTCTCTTCCCAGGATGAGCCCTGTTGCCTAGGATAGAAGACTGTCCCCTGAAGCAAAACCCTCCCCGGCCTGTCCCGCCCAGCCTTGTCCTGTCTCTGTGGGTCCCTTCTGTGGAGCCAGATATGCTAAACGACGTTTTGCTCCGGATGCTTGAAGAGGTTGAATTTCCTTAAGGTCCTGGATAAAAGAAAGGCGGCTGTTCCTCCGGCTGTCAGGGAAGCCCCTCTGGGGTCTCTATCTACACTTTCATAGGGTCACCTCCTGGGGGCTTTCACATGGTGAGTAATGGGTTCATGACCCTCGGTGCGAAGAAAGATAACCCCAGCAGGTAACATTATCTTTTCCTTTCATCTGCTAATCTCCCTGCTGCTGGCCAAACACCCCGGAGCGCCAGGTCTCTGTGCTCGCCAGCACGCTGCAATCACACCCTTTGCCACCCCCTCCCCAAGCTGGAAAACCTGATTTTCTTAAGGAGAAAAGAAACCTCATCCAGGCAATGGAATTTGGTTTGGGTTTCCAGAGAAGCGTGGGGTGGTTGGGGATCACTTCCTGACCCTCCTGTGCACATCCATCGTGGGAAGTCCCCAGGCTTTTGTCTCGGCTCAGGCGGGCAGCTACTCTGATCCTGGCCCTTTTGCCCAGATGCCCCCGCGTGGACAGTCCGAGGTGCAGATGGAGTCAGCATTCCAGCCCAGGCCCGCCTGGACTAGTGTGACACCCTCAGAATGGGGACGGGTAAGGACTGGTAGACATGATAGGCGTTTCCATTATGCAGAGTCCCCGACCCCTTCCAGAGGTGCTGTGCTTAGTCGCCCAGTCGTGTCCAGCTCCTTGTGAGCCGCGGGGACTGCAGTCCGCCAGGCTCCTCTCTGTCTGTGGGATTCTCTAAGCAAGAGCACTGGAGTGGGTCCGTGCCCTCCTCCAGTGGATCTTCGCAGCCCAGGAACCCAACCCGTGTCTCCCGTGTGGCAGGCGGATTCCTCACCATCCGAGCGGCCAGGGCTTCCTACAGAAGCGGAGGGCACCGCCTCGGGCCCCTGCCCTGGGGGCCTGCCCTCCCCACTGGCTCAAGGACAAGCGTCTGCTCACACCTCCATTCTCTCCCCACCTACCCTTTGAATCCATCGTTCATTTGTACCTGAACGTCTTATTAGGTGTCTCAGAAAAATAAGGTCTCCTTGACAAAGGAACCACGCTCCGCCAGTGTCACCCCGAAAGCGCTGCACAGTCAGTTATTTCATAACATAAAATCTGCAGTTGATGTTCACCTTTCGCTGTTGATTTCATGATTATCTTACTTTTTCATTCTTCAACAGGGCTTCAAATAAGGTCTTGCATATTGCAAATGGCTGGTTGACTTCAGCACACTAAATTAAACCTTGCTACTGGAGATGATCACAGGGGGGGGGGGGGTCCGTTGCATATTGCAAATTTGCTGGTTACCAGCAGGGCTGCTGGCCAAACACCCCGGAGCGCCAGGTCTCTGTGCTCGCCAGCACGCTGCAATCACACCCTTTGCCACCCCCTCCCCAAGCTGGAAAACCTGATTTTCTTAAGGAGAAAAGAAACCTCATCCAGGCAATGGAATTTGGTTTGGGTTTCCAGAGAAGCGTGGGGTGGTTGGGGATCACTTCCTGACCCTCCTGTGCACATCCATCGTGGGAAGTCCCCAGGCTTTTGTCTCGGCTCAGGCGGGCAGCTACTCTGATCCTGGCCCTTTTGCCCAGATGCCCCCGCGTGGACAGTCCGAGGTGCAGATGGAGTCAGCATTCCAGCCCAGGCCCGCCTGGACGAGTGTGACACCCTCAGAATGGGGACGGGTAAGGACTGGTAGACATGATAGGCGTTTCCATTATGCAGAGTCCCCGACCCCTTCCAGAGGTGCTGTGCTTAGTCGCCCAGTCGTGTCCAGCTCCTTGTGAGCCGCGGGGACTGCAGTCCGCCAGGCTCCTCTCTGTCTGTGGGATTCTCTAAGCAAGAGCACTGGAGTGGGTCCGTGCCCTCCTCCAGTGGATCTTCGCAGCCCAGGAACCGAACCCGTGTCTCCCGTGTGGCAGGCGGATTCCTCACCATCCGAGCGGCCAGGGCTTCCTACAGAAGCGGAGGGCACCGCCTCGCGCCCCTGCCCTGGGGGCCTGCCCTCCCCACTGGCTCAAGGACAAGCGTCTGCTCACACCTCCATTCTCTCCCCACCTACCCTTTGAATCCATCGTTCATTTGTACCTGAACGTCTTATTAGGTGTCTCAGAAAAATAAGGTCTCCTTGACAAAGGAACCACGCTCCGCCAGTGTCACCCCGAAAGCGCTGCACAGTCAGTTATTTCATAACATAAAATCTGCAGTTGATGTTCACCTTTCGCTGTTGATTTCATGATTATCTTACTTTTTCATTCTTCAACAGGGATTCAAATAAGGTCTTGCATATTGCAAATGGCTGGTTGACTTCAGCACACTAAATTAAACCTTACTACTGGAGATGATCACAGGGGGCCGGGCGGGGGTGGGTGGGGCGGGTTGGAGGGTTCCTGTTGGAATGACTTTATGGTGACTGCCCTTTCGGACCCCACCTTCACGGAGGCATCTGGCTCCAAGCTTTCATTCCATCCCCCCGTCACACTCACTTGGTGTACCAGTCCAGCCGTGGGGTCACACTGTACTTCTGGCCACTGCGAAGCCCCTCCCCTGCCCCACCAAGGGCGGTGGGGGTGGCAGGATCCGGAAGCACTTGAGGAGGATAAGTGGTCCTCCCGACGTGGCAGCCTGGTGACACAGGATGTCTGAAGGCTGGCTCATTCCTGGGGAGGAAGTCTGGGAACAGCCTGCAGAACCACAGACAGCCCTCTCCCCACTGCAAATATCTTTTGCAGAGGTTTTCTCTTCTGTTTTGTTTTTAACCTCCTAGAGGCCCTCTGCTGCCTCCCCTGCCCTGCCTGCCCAGCCCCTTTATGTTCTAGCCAAAGGCCATGCTGCCATTTGGAAGCCAGGCTGTCTCCCTGGGTCTGGCCAGCAAATGGGAGAGAGCTGGAGTGCAGAGGCTCCTGCCTTTCACTGATCATTTTGGGGAAAAGTGGAGGCGAAGAGGCCAGCTTAATCACCTTGGGTTCTGGGAGCCACAAAGTCTACACTGACTCCTGAACTCAAAGGCATGTGGGCATTCTAGGTAGAAGGCTTAGTGACTCTGCCAGGTAATCGAAAATGCTGAGTTAAGGCAATAAAGTGTTTCCTACATCGTCTCCCCCACCAATTAATCATCTTCTCAGCACAGGAAGTCGATGACTTAATTTAGAAAATATGATTTTAAAAAGTCAGTCCAAAGGCTGTTGGACTTAATGCATATTAATCTCTCTCCAGATTATATCCTGACATTCATTTATTATGAAAAAAGACTCAAAAGTTTTGCAAAATTGGAAATAGAAGCGTGCTCTGTGGATGGAACAGTCTGGGACGTGCTTGGCAGCCTGAGGGATGCTTCAGCTGCTGCTCGAGCCAAAAAATCCAGTAAAGGAACAAGTTTGTTAGAGAATTGTCAGACCAGGGAGAAGACTGAGATGAAACCCTGCAGCAGTAATATTCTGACTGTCCAAAGCTATCAGGAAAACAGTCACAGTAAATGGAGAATGGAGAAATTGTATGTACCTAGTATGGCCTGCCTGTTTTGTTTTTTTTTCTTTAAGGTGATCAAGAATAAATGGAGGGTGAGTAATCCTCTCTGTAGGTCAATTAGGTAAATCTCTCCTGAGTTCTCCCCCAGTGATTCCTGGAGGGGGGACTGTCTGTCACACACATAGGACTGCGAGGTGGAATCTGAAATGCTAGTGCACGGGTCCTGACGGGCTGTTTATTTGGATTTAGTTGAGCAGAAACTGCATGTGGACAGGTGCGGTAACCTTTGTTGGATGGTGTTGAGAAGTATGGAACAGAATTGAACAGGACTGACAGACGGACAGAGTGGTGAAAGGAATGAGAAAAGAAAGAGGTTAGGACTCAAGCCCCTCAACTTCCCAGACCCAGATTTCTCTGGTGAGTCTGCTAGCTTCCTGACGGAGCGGCCCAGCAGTTCTGGGTACCTGTGAGCTGGAGGCGTGTCCTCTCTCTGGTTTCCCTCTTGTGGCGTTGGCGGTGACCGTCGTATGCTCCCCAAGACACACATGTGCCCTGGCAAGAGTCACGTTGGTGTGAAATCCCCTCACATCTTACTCCCAGCTGGACTGGGGTGGGACCTCTTTAAGAGAAGGGATTTTGGCGGGATTTCAGCTCTAGCGAGAGCTCTGTTGGAAATGATCCAGTGACTTCCAGAGGCAAGGGCAGCTCGGAGGTGCTTACAGCTGCCAGGACAGAGAACAAGGGGGAGGGTGGTTCCTTTCGGGAGTGAGAGGATTTCTGGTCGATGACTTAATTTAGAAAATATGATTTTAAAAAGTCAGTCCAAAGGCTGTTGGACTTAATGCATATTAATCTCTCTCCAGATTATATCCTGACATTCATTTATTATGAAAAAAGACTCAAAAGTTTTGCAAAATTGGAAATAGAAGCGTGCTCTGTGGATGGAACAGTCTGGGACGTGCTTGGCAGCCTGAGGGATGCTTCAGCTGCTGCTCGAGCCAAAAAATCCAGTAAAGGAACAAGTTTGTTAGAGAATTGTCAGACCAGGGAGAAGACTGAGATGAAACCCTGCAGCAGTAATATTCTGACTGTCCAAAGCTATCAGGAAAACAGTCACAGTGAATGGAGAATGGAGAAATTGTATGTACCTAGTATGGCCTGCCTGTTTTGTTTTTTTTTCTTTAAGGTGATCAAGAATAAATGGAGGGTGAGTAATCCTCTCTGTAGGTCAATTAGGTAAATCTCTCCTGAGTTCTCCCCCAGTGATTCCTGGAGGGGGGACTGTCTGTCACACACATAGGACTGCGAGGTGGAATCTGAAATGCTAGTGCACGGGGTCCTGACGGGGCTGTTTATTTGGATTTAGTTGAGCAGAAACTGCATGTGGACAGGTGCGGTAACCTTTGTTGGATGGTGTTGAGAAGTATGGAACAGAATTGAACAGGACTGACAGACGGACAGAGTGGTGAAAGGAATGAGAAAAGAAAGAGGTTAGGACTCAAGCCCCTCAACTTCCCAGACCCAGATTTCTCTGGTGAGTCTGCTAGCTTCCTGACGGAGCGGCCCAGCAGTTCTGGGTACCTGTGAGCTGGAGGCGTGTCCTCTCTCTGGTTTCCCTCTTGTGGCGTTGGCGGTGACCGTCGTATGCTCCCCAAGACACACATGTGCCCTGGCAAGAGTCACGTTGGTGTGAAATCCCCTCACATCTTACTCCCAGCTGGACTGGGGTGGGACCTCTTTAAGAGAAGGGATTTTGGCGGGATTTCAGCTCTAGCGAGAGCTCTGTTGGAAATGATCCAGTGACTTCCAGAGGCAAGGGCAGCTCGGAGGTGCTTACAGCTGCCAGGACAGAGAACAAGGGGGAGGGTGGTTCCTTTCGGGAGTGAGAGGATTCTGGTCTTCACATGTCTCATCCTGAGGCCGCTCGTAGGTGAAATCCAGTGGAGCCCTTTACCATCCAGTAGAACTTTCTGGCATGCTGAAAACAGGCTACGTGTGTGGTGTCCAAAATAGTAGCCGCCAGCTGCAAGACTGTTGAACCTTAAAATGGGACCAGTGTGCCTGAGGAGCTGAGTTTCTAGTTGTATTACTTGACTTTGTGTAATTTAGGTGTGAAGAGCCTTATGTGACTGGGGTCTTCCATCCTGGACAGCGTGGTACCGAGGCGCATCTCCCTTTCAGCTTCAGACATCTTACCTGACCCTGCAGAGTTACACCAATGCGTACAATGGGCGTGTGCCGTGTGAAGACAGAGTTACACTGATGCATACAATGGGCGTGTGCAGTGTGAAGACAGAGTTACACCAACGCATACAATGGGCGTGTGCCGTGTGAAGACAGAGTTACACTGATGCATACAATGGGCGTGTGCAGTGTGAAGACAGAGTTACACCAACGCATGCAATGGGCGTGTGCCGTGTGAAGACAGAGTTACACTGATGCATACAATGGGCGTGTGCAGTGTGAAGACAGAGTTACACTGATGCATACAATGGGCGTGTGCAGTGTGAAGACAGAGTTACACTGATGCATACAATGGGCGTGTGCAGTGTGAAGACAGAGTTACACCAACGCATGCAATGGGCGTGTGCCGTGTGAAGACAGAGTTACACTGATGCATACAATGGGCGTGTGCAGTGTGAAGACAGAGTTACACCAACGCATGCAATGGGCGTGTGCCGTGTGAAGACAGAGTTACACTGATGCATACAATGGGCGTGTGCAGTGTGAAGACAGAGTTACACCGATGCATACAATGGGCGTGTGCCATGTGAAGACAGAGTTACACTGATGCATACAATGGGCGTGTGCAGTGTGAAGACAGAGTTACACCAACGCATACAATGGGCGTGTGCAGTGTGAAGACAGAGTTACACCGACGCATGCAATGGGCGTGTGCAGTGTGAAGACAGAGTTACACCGATGCATACAATGGGCGTGTGCAATGTGAAGACAGAGTTACACCAACGCATACAGTGGGCGTGTGCAGTGTGAAGAGGGGTGAAATAAGCAGCACGATGTCTGGCACCCCGCTGGAGGGAGGAGAGTCATTCTCAGCTCCTAAAGCATTCTGGGTCACGGGAGTTTCCAAGTAAAGACTGTCCTCTTGTTTCTGTGCTATTAGTATTAAGAATCACTCCCTTGCTTATCTTTGTAACTCCACCATGCAGCAGTGTATATCCGTGGGTTAGTTTGCTAGACCCGCCATAACCAAGTGCTTGGGAGGCTTAAACGACAAAATGTGTTCTCTTATCGTTCTGGAAGCTGAACGTCCAGGATCGAGGTATTTGCAGAGTTGTTTCTCCTGCGGCCTCTCTCTGTGGGTTGCAGAGGGTCCCCTTCTGCGTGTGCCCTCACACAGCCTTCCCTGTGTGTGTCACTGTCTTCATCTCCTCTTGGAAGGACTCTAGTCATATTGGATGAGCATCCACCCTCATGACCATATTCACACTTGATTATGTCTTTGAAGACCCTGTCTCCAACCACAGTCACAGTCTCAGGTACTGGAAGTGGTTAGGACTTCAGTGAATGAATTTTCAGGGGATATGGTTCAGCCCCAACGTCCCCTAAACAGTCAGTTGTTTTGTTTTGCTTGTTTTTGATGTTTATAAAAGTCAAAACAAGGAAAGTGGGCCTGTGTATCTTCTCATGGCTTTGTCCTTTATTTATTATGTATTTTGATAATTAGTTTTAGTTGTTTTGGCTGCACTGGGTCCTCACTGCTGTGCAGGCTCTTCTCCAGGTGTGGCCACGGAGAGCCACTCTCTGCTGGTCGTGCGTGGGCTTCTCTTGCTGTGGAGCTTGGGCTCTAGGTCACACGGGCTTCAGTGGCTGACGTAAGGTACGCAGGCTTAGTTGCTGGGCGGCATATGGGATCTTCATGGACCTGTGTCTGAATTTGTGTCCCTGCATTGCCAGGTGGATTGTTGATCACTGGGCCACCAGAGAAGCCCCATCCTTAAACTTAGAAGGATGGTGTCCCTGTCTTTGCTGTCCCAGTGGTCCAGAATGCTGGGCCTCCCCACCTCCTTTCCTGGAAAAGAGCTCAAGGCCCATTCACTGGTGATGTGAGTGAATGTATGCCATGTATTAAGAGTTCCTTTACATGCAAATCAAAACTACAGTCAGCAATCATCTCACATCAGTCAGATGGCCATCGTCAAAAAGATCTACAAACAGTAAATGCTGGAGAGGGTGTGGAGAAAAGGGAATCCTCTTGTACTGCTGGTGGGAATGTAAATTGATACAGCCACTGTGGAGAACAGTATGGAGATTCCTTAAAAACTAGGAATAAATCTATCATATCACACATCAGTCCCACTACCGGGCATATACCTTGAGGAAACCAGAACTGAAAAAGACACATGTACCGCAAGGTTCACTGCAGCATTTTTTACAATAGCTGAGACATGGAAGCAACCTAGATGCCCATTGACAGATGAAAGGATAAAGAAGCTGTGGTACATATATACAATGGAATATTATTACTCGGTCATGAAAAGGAGTGCCTCTGAGTCAGTTCTAATGAGGTGGATGAACCTAGGGCCTATTATACAGAATGAAGTAGGTCAGAAAGAAAAACAAATATTGTATATTAATGCATATATATATATATATGTGTGTGTGTGTATATATATTTTGGATTGAAGGAGACGTGAGTCTCAGGTACTGGAAGTGGTTAGGACTTCAGTGAATGAATTTTCAGGGGATATGGTTCAGCCCCAACGTCCCTAAACAGTCAGTTGTTTTGTTTTGCTTGTTTTTGATGTTTATAAAAGTCAAAACAAGGAAAGTGGGCCTGTGTATCTTCTCATGGCTTTGTCCTTTATTTATTATGTATTTTGATAATTAGTTTTAGTTGTTTTGGCTGCACTGGGTCCTCACTGCTGTGCAGGCTCTTCTCCAGGTGTGGCCACGGAGAGCCACTCTCTGCTGGTCGTGCGTGGGCTTCTCTTGCTGTGGAGCTTGGGCTCTAGGTCACACGGGCTTCAGTGGCTGACGTAAGGTACGCAGGCTTAGTTGCTGGGCGGCATATGGGATCTTCATGGACCTGTGTCTGAATTTGTGTCCCTGCATTGCCAGGTGGATTGTTGATCACTGGGCCACCAGAGAAGCCCCATCCTTAAACTTAGAAGGATGGTGTCCCTGTCTTTGCTGTCCCAGTGGTCCAGAATGCTGGGCCTCCCCACCTCCTTTCCTGGAAAAGAGCTCAAGGCCCATTCACTGGTGATGTGAGTGAATGTATGCCATGTATTAAGAGTTCCTTTACATGCAAATCAAAACTACAGTCAGCAATCATCTCACATCAGTCAGATGGCCATCGTCAAAAAGATCTACAAACAGTAAATGCTGGAGAGGGTGTGGAGAAAAGGGAATCCTCTTGTACTGCTGGTGGGAATGTAAATTGATACAGCCACTGTGGAGAACAGTATGGAGATTCCTTAAAAACTAGGAATAAATCTATCATATCACACATCAGTCCCACTACCGGGCATATACCTTGAGGAAACCAGAACTGAAAAAGACACATGTACCGCAAGGTTCACTGCAGCATTTTTTACAATAGCTGAGACATGGAAGCAACCTAGATGCCCATTGACAGATGAAAGGATAAAGAAGCTGTGGTACATATATACAATGGAATATTATTACTCGGTCATGAAAAGGAGTGCCTCTGAGTCAGTTCTAATGAGGTGGATGAACCTAGGGCCTATTATACAGAATGAAGTAGGTCAGAAAGAGAAAAACAAATATTGTATATTAATGCATATATATATATATATGTGTGTGTGTGTGTATATATATATTTATGGAGTCTGAGGACACGGAGAGGGCGGTGTGGAAACACAGGCACTATCGTGCGTAACGGAACCAGCCGGTGGGCAGTTGCTCTGTGACGGCCTAGAGGGATCTGATGGGCCGGAAGGTAGGAGGGAGACTCGAGGGGTAGAGGGCATGTGTATTCCTAGGGCTGATCCATGTTGATGTATGGCAGAAACCAACACAGCCGTGTACAGCAATTTTCCTTCAATTAAAAACAAATTTAAAAGAAAAGCCTCCTTTTGGGTCAATTTCCATGGCCTTTGGCGGGTGCCTTTCTTTTGAATTTGTCTTTTTAAGGAAACTGGAATTTTGGTACTGAATTCTTTGCAAAAGGATTCTAGAAATATAGTTGGCTTTTAGCTTTGGTCTCTAGAGAAAGAGGGCCATTCTCACTTTCATATTTCTAAGAAGATGATGGACTGCAGTGTGCTTGAAGCCTCTGACTGGTGTCGCAAAGGGGCTAATTTGTCACATTCATCCAAGAACAGTGTCCAGCCCAAGAGAGTTCTGGCTGTGTAATGCGGAGCGCCTCGGACTGCGGACAATGAATAGCACAGATTCTGTCCTTAGGGAACTCGTGTTTTACCGGAGGAGCCGCACAAAGGAATACTTGTTCAGTCTGGTAGATGCTGTGAGCTGGGCGAGTCTGTATGAAATACCAGTTGATGACCTGCCAGGTGAGGCCAGGAAAGCTTTGTGGAGAAGAGGAGGCCTGTGGAGCTGACCGTGAGGCACACGGCGTCTTCACAGGTAGAGGCTGAGAGCTCTGAAGGTGACGGGACCCAGGCCCTTGGACCCGAGAGGGGGGCTGTCCCGGTCTGTTGAGGCAAGATCTGTTCATTCGTACTGCCTCCCGCCTCCCTTTGTCCCCCACTTGTCTGTAGAATAAGTAAATTGAATGAAAGAGCATGGTTACATTGCTACTCTGATATTTTTCTAGCAAGAAAGGGATTTCTCAGATACTGTAAATATTCAGTGTGTTGGAGGAAGCCAGAGTTGGTACTTGGGCCTTGTGAAGTTCTAAACACTCTGGAAATCTTGTTAAAGCCACAGGCTTAAACAAATTAAGGGGTCCCTATCCTTAAAGTCTTTCTTTGTTAGCCTCCTTTTGATGACAAAATAATTGATTATCTTTGGGGATAATAATAAGTTGAGTTATTTGTAGTCCTTCTCCTGGGGGCCTTTGGAATAGTTTGCAAATACAATCTAATTATAAATCTTAAAACCTCCCACTGTGGTAGGAGGGAAGTATTGTTACCTTTTTGGCCCCTTTCTCCTACTGTTTTCAGCTTAAATCTAACCCTGGGAGATGAAGAGACTTGCCTAAATATAATGTCAATGGACGTAACAGGAATAACTGGTATATAAAAACTCCAGCTGGAAAATGATTTGATAAAATCATTTGCTATGGTTCTTCTGAATTATTAGTGGCTGAACAAGAGTTGAGTGAATATAATAGTTATCTAGCAAGCCTTAGTATGTTTCCTGGAAGTGCAGTTTTCAGGCACATCTAAATGATGGTTTTGCCCCCACAGTGTGTCTCTTCTTTTCCTGACACGAGTCTTTGGTGTCGCAAAGGGGCTAATTTGTCACATTCATCCAAGAACAGTGTCCAGCCCAAGAGAGTTCTGGCTGTGTAATGCGGAGCGCCTCGGACTGCGGACAATGAATAGCACAGATTCTGTCCTTAGGGAACTCGTGTTTTACCGGAGGAGCCGCACAAAGGAATACTTGTTCAGTCTGGTAGATGCTGTGAGCTGGGCGAGTCTGTATGAAATACCAGTTGATGACCTGCCAGGTGAGGCCAGGAAAGCTTTGTGGAGAAGAGGAGGCCTGTGGAGCTGACCGTGAGGCACACGGCGTCTTCACAGGTAGAGGCTGAGAGCTCTGAAGGTGACGGGACCCAGGCCCTTGGACCCGAGAGGGGGGCTGTCCCGGTCTGTTGAGGCAAGATCTGTTCATTCGTACTGCCTCCCGCCTCCCTTTGTCCCCCACTTGTCTGTAGAATAAGTAAATTGAATGAAAGAGCATGGTTACATTGCTACTCTGATATTTTTCTAGCAAGAAAGGGATTTCTCAGATACTGTAAATATTCAGTGTGTTGGAGGAAGCCAGAGTTGGTACTTGGGCCTTGTGAAGTTCTAAACACTCTGGAAATCTTGTTAAAGCCACAGGCTTAAAAAAATTTAAAGGGGGTCCCTATCCTTAAAGTCTTTCTTTGTTAGCCTCCTTTTGATGACAAAATAATTGATTATCTTTGGGGATAATAATAAGTTGAGTTATTTGTAGTCCTTCTCCTGGGGGCCTTTGGAATAGTTTGCAAATACAATCTAATTATAAATCTTAAAACCTCCCACTGTGGTAGGAGGGAAGTATTGTTACCTTTTTGGCCCCTTTCTCCTACTGTTTTCAGCTTAAATCTAACCCTGGGAGATGAAGAGACTTGCCTAAATATAATGTCAATGGACGTAACAGGAATAACTGGTATATAAAAACTCCAGCTGGAAAATGATTTGATAAAATCATTTGCTATGGTTCTTCTGAATTATTAGTGGCTGAACAAGAGTTGAGTGAATATAATAGTTATCTAGCAAGCCTTAGTATGTTTCCTGGAAGTGCAGTTTTTCAGGCACATCTAAATGATGGTTTTGCCCCTACAGTGTGTCTCTTCTTTTTCCTGACACGAGTCTTTGACCTTCTTGATTCTTTCTGCCCCCAAAACCCGGCACTCCCTGGGGAGCTTGTCCTGTGTCGTTCTGCCTCCCACCAGTCTCAGCTGGATCCTGACTTAGGGACGAGCATGGTCCCTACACCGTGGATCCGTGGGACTTCCTGATGCTCCTCTTTCAGGAAGTGTGGATGAAACCTTGAGCATGTGGTGGTGAGTGAGGTTGGAAGGAGAAGGAAGGGAGTCATGGGAGAGAAGATAGGGTCTCTCCAAGAAGTGGTGGATAAATGGTAAGTTTTCTGAATCTTTGTAAATTCTGCGTGCGTGTGCACACACACACACATGCGATAGTTTGTTAGATATCAGTCTCAGTTGGAAGTTATGTTCCCCGGAACATCACCCCACAGTTGCTGGCACCCTGTGCTGTCTTCTTAGAGGCCCGCTGCCACTTTCAGCCTCGTTTCTTCTCTGGTGACTTGTTTTTGCTTGGGGAGATTTGATGATTTTTATTTATCCTTGGTGCTCTGAGATTTAGTGATGGTATATTAGATGTACATGTTTTATGGTTTGTTATTCTGAGTGTTGATGTGGCTCCTTTAATATGAATACTTGAGTTTTTCAGCTTGGGAATGTTCTTTGTATCCTTTTTTAATCCCCCTCCTTCATTTTTTTCTATTTTATCTTTATAAAACTCTCTTTTTTTCTTCTCTTTGTGGAATAGTTTGCAAATACAATCTAATTATAAATCCCCACTGTGGTAGGAGGGAAGTATTGTTACCTTTTTGGCCCCTTTCTCCTACTGTTTTCAGCTTAAATCTAACCCTGGGAGATGAAGAGACTTGCCTAAATATAATGTCAATGGACGTAACAGGAATAACTGGTATATAAAAACTCCAGCTGGAAAATGATTTGATAAAATCATTTGCTATGGTTCTTCTGAATTATTAGTGGCTGAACAAGAGTTGAGTGAATATAATAGTTATCTAGCAAGCCTTAGTATGTTTCCTGGAAGTGCAGTTTTTCAGGCACATCTAAATGATGGTTTTGCCCCTACAGTGTGTCTCTTCTTTTTCCTGACACGAGTCTTTGACCTTCTTGATTCTTTCTGCCCCAAAACCCGGCACTCCCTGGGGAGCTTGTCCTGTGTCGTTCTGCCTCCCACCAGTCTCAGCTGGATCCTGACTTAGGGACGAGCATGGTCCCTACACCGTGGATCCGTGGGACTTCCTGATGCTCCTCTTTCAGGAAGTGTGGATGAAACCTTGAGCATGTGGTGGTGAGTGAGGTTGGAAGGAGAAGGAAGGGAGTCATGGGAGAGAAGATAGGGTCTCTCCAAGAAGTGGTGGATAAATGGTAAGTTTTCTGAATCTTTGTAAATTCTGCGTGCGTGTGCACACACACACACATGCGATAGTTTGTTAGATATCAGTCTCAGTTGGAAGTTATGTTCCCCGGAACATCACCCCACAGTTGCTGGCACCCTGTGCTGTCTTCTTAGAGGCCCGCTGCCACTTTCAGCCTCGTTTCTTCTCTGGTGACTTGTTTTTGCTTGGAGAGATTTGATGATTTTTATTTATCCTTGGTGCTCTGAGATTTAGTGATGGTATATTAGATGTACATGTTTTATGGTTTGTTATTCTGAGTGTTGATGTGGCTCCTTTAATATGAATACTTGAGTTTTTCAGCTTGGGAATGTTCTTTGTATCCTTTTTTAATCCCCCTCCTTCATTTTTTTCTATTTTATCTTTATAAAACTCTCTTTTTTTCTTCTCTTTGTGGAATTTCAGCTTTATCACTCAGCTCTTGTATTGAATTTTCTTTTAACATGAACATCATATTTTAATTTCCAGGAGCTCCTCCTTCTCTATTTCTATTTCATTACATTCTGGTAATTTTTTAAGAATTCAGTATCATCTCTTGTGTCTCTGAAGATTTAGTTTTCTTTCTTTTGACTTCTCTGGAATCACTTGTTTGTCTGTGTTCTTATTCTGTGTGTGTGCGTGTGTGTTAGTCACTCAGTCATGTCTGACTCTTTGTGATGTCGTGGGCTGTAGCCTGCCAGGCTCTTCTGTTCTTGGAATTCTCCAGGCAGGAACACTGGAGTGGGTCACTATTCTGTTCTCTGCATGGTCTTCCCGACCCAGGGATTGAACCTGGGGGTCTCACCCTGAAGGCAGACTCTTTACTGTCTGAGCCCACCAGGAAAGTCATGTAATCTTTCTTTATATTGAGGGCTTTCTTCAGAGGTGTGGTGCTTTTTGGTTGAGTCTTGGTTGAAACAATAGCGTATGTGATATGAATTTACCTGTGTGGATGGGTAGATTCACTCTCAGCTCAGTGTTGGGAGCTGGACAAGTTATACGAGTCTGTTCCTAGGTAGTCTGTTTCACTTCAATCTTGAATGCCTGGCACGTTCTTTTTCTCTGGTCCCCTGCAAGGGGTAGGAGAACTGTAAGAAAGGAATGCCAGAGTGCCAGGCCTGCTACGGCCTCAGGTGGGAGAGGGCTGTGGGCCCAGCAGGGATGAGAGCTGATGACTTGGTCTCCGCTCGCCCATCTATAGATCTACAGTCTTGCTGTTTCTTCACCCTGGGCCTTGCTCTGGGAGGAACTCAGTATTTCTGAGTTCTGAGTCTTTCTTGACCTATGCTGACTATTTGGACCCCCTTTGTATTGTTTCATTTTCCAGTTGCTTCCCTCATAGCTCCCCTAGATTGTGGGTCCTTCTGCTTACTGTACTATGTTTCTATATACTTATAGGGAGTGCTAGAAATGTATGAAGCTCTCATTTCCTGTGATCTTTCTCCTGTTCTCTTTTTGACTTGGGTTTATACCTTGTTTTGTCTCATTGTTATTACTTCCTGGGGCTTTTAGAAAGGAAGACAGAGGTCAACCCAGCATTCCTTTACTTCTGGTTATAATAATTTGAGGAGCCCTGGAATAGGCATCTGGCTCTTAAAGTAAGAAAATTAACCAGTTACTTTCTTAGGGACACTTGAAGATTCCTTGAAAAGGATTTACATTTTTACACCTTTCTCAAGTGGATTGAGAGATCTATTGGAATTTCTATATATGCTTCTTATTGCCAAATATTTGTTACTTCTGACCAAATCAAATTCGTATCCACTTAAAAAGTTGGTATCAACAAAACCATGAAATCCCTTGGAGAATATTTTTAAGCATTTCCCAGACAGCATTGCCATTGAGACAAGAGGAGGAGTGTTTCACCATCTGCTGCCAGGACCTGGGGTTAGATGGGCTAGCTGAGAAAAGAGTCTTTTAAGGTTAGTGAAACAGAAGCAAATAATACAGCAATATATAAAGCATTGTATTAAACTTAAATCGTACAGATATCCAGGAATTCACCAATCTTTTAATGTAAGCCAGGGTCTCTTGGTGAGGGCCGCCGACAGGATTCCGCAGTTGTCTTCCTTCCGTAAACTACATCCAAGTACTGAGTCTGGTTTCTTTAGAAATAAAATGAAAGCTGAAAGAAACTTGTGTGGCAGACCGAGGTCAGATGTTTATAATATTTTCTTAGTCATTTATAGTTTTATCTTCCACACCTCATTCTAAAATAGGTTTTATTCATTGTATTTGAAAGCTGCCTTTCAAAGCCAAGGTAGCTTTCCTAGAAAGAACTCTTTTTACTCTCGTATTTCCTCATAAAGGATATATATTTAGGTAATACTGAACTATGGACTTTAATAACCATAATAAGTGCCATTGACATAAGCAGGTTTGGGAGCAGATGTGATTGAGTCCTGGCGTGTGTGTGTGTGTGTGTGTGTGATTTCGTGGAGCAAAGGTCGACAGTGTGGACGTGCTGTGACTGGTCAGCAGGTTTCACAGGGGCCGTGAAGAGCCTCCTGCAACTCCCGGAGAAGCTGGCTTAGAAGAAGTTGGTTAAGAGCCTTTTGCTGGAGCCGTCCTGCTGAGAAACAGACTTGAGTTTCCACCACTGAAGTAGAAATGAAGAGTCTTCTCTCTCTCTCCGAGTGTGAGCCCCAGAGTAGTGTTTCCTGGAGAGCCTTTTGAGGGCAGGGAAGCCTCTCCCAGGTGGCTGCTACCATTCCCCCGTGTCCTGACTTGATTTTTACAGATAGACATCGAATTACGGCCGTAAGTCTTTGTTGAAGCAAAAGAAGCCCAGCTGCCCCAGCCCATGAACAGACCACCAGACCGCAAAGCCTTTAATGTACTCTCCTAGACTCTCTCATTTTAAATCTGTCTCCCAGGAGAAGTGAAAGTTAATTGTCAGAGGTAATTTACAACCTGCATTTCCCAGACAGCATTGCCATTGAGACAAGAGGAGGTGTTTCACCATCTGCTGCCAGGACCTGGGGTTAGATGGGCTAGCTGAGAAAAGAGTCTTTTAAGGTTAGTGAAACAGAAGCAAATAATACAGCAATATATAAAGCATTGTATTAAACTTAAATCGTACAGATATCCAGGAATTCACCAATCTTTTAATGTAAGCCAGGGTCTCTTGGTGAGGGCCGCCGACAGGATTCCGCAGTTGTCTTCCTTCCGTAAACTACATCCAAGTACTGAGTCTGGTTTCTTTAGAAATAAAATGAAAGCTGAAAGAAACTTGTGTGGCAGACCGAGGTCAGATGTTTATAATATTTTCTTAGTCATTTATAGTTTTATCTTCCACACCTCATTCTAAAATAGGTTTTATTCATTGTATTTGAAAGCTGCCTTTCAAAGCCAAGGTAGCTTTCCTAGAAAGAACTCTTTTTACTCTCGTATTTCCTCATAAAGGATATATATTTAGGTAATACTGAACTATGGACTTTAATAACCATAATAAGTGCCATTGACATAAGCAGGTTTGGGAGCAGATGTGATTGAGTCCTGGCGTGTGTGTGTGTGTGTGTGTGATTTCGTGGAGCAAAGGTCGACAGTGTGGACGTGCTGTGACTGGTCAGCAGGTTTCACAGGGGCCGTGAAGAGCCTCCTGCAACTCCCGGAGAAGCTGGCTTAGAAGAAGTTGGTTAAGAGCCTTTTGCTGGAGCCGTCCTGCTGAGAAACAGACTTGAGTTTCCACCACTGAAGTAGAAATGAAGAGTCTTCTCTCTCTCCGAGTGTGAGCCCCAGAGTAGTGTTTCCTGGAGAGCCTTTTGAGGGCAGGGAAGCCTCTCCCAGGTGGCTGCTACCATTCCCCCGTGTCCTGACTTGATTTTTACAGATAGACATCGAATTACGGCCGTAAGTCTTTGTTGAAGCAAAAGAAGCCCAGCTGCCCCAGCCCATGAACAGACCACCAGACCGCAAAGCCTTTAATGTACTCTCCTAGACTCTCTCATTTTAAATCTGTCTCCCAGGAGAAGTGAAAGTTAATTTGTCAGAGGTAATTTACAACCTGAATTTTCAGAGGAGAAAGAGGTTCTCTTGATGGAAGAATTTGGATGCAGAGTGCGTCGTTGGACTCGGGGCTTCCGCCGCTCAGCGCCAGATAACTTACGGTGCTGTCAGGGCGGCGGCGTGTGCGGCCGCCCGGGCTCGGAGGCCCTCTGCCGTCCCCGGGATGGTGACCGAGAGGCCTCATGGCAGCCTGTGTTCCCTTGGTGGCGTTCTTGTCTTGCAGATGCTTCCGCTGACTGACAAGGGGGTAGGGCCAGGCGCACATCAACAGCAGTCAGTGAGTCGATGTGCAGTTTTCATAAATGCAGAATGATGGAACCTGGGCAGGGCGAGGAGGAGTAAAAACCACCCTTCGTGCTATGTCATCCAGAGGAAGGAACCAGACCCACAGGGCCAGAAGTCATGGGGACAAGCCTTCCTCCAGCTCTGTCAAAGTTGGAGAGAAGCAGGATGGTGATGTTCCGTGAAAGACTCCACCCGCCAATGCAGGAGACGTGGGTTCAATCCCTGTAAGAGAAGCCACCACAATGAGACGTCCATGCAACTGCAATTAGAGAGCAGCCCCTGCTCACCACAATGAGAGGACAATACCCGTGCAGCAGTGGAAACCCAGCACAGCCATAAATAAGTAAATAAAATCGTATTAAAACAAATAATTTTCAAAGAACTGTACTTGGATTCTCCTATAAAGTCAAAAACATGAGACCAAGGTACATGGGATATGTGAACCTGCGTGAGTATAGTTCCTTAGTTTTAGGCAGAACAATTCAGGGTACTTTAATTTTTCACACTGTGAACAGGACCGCAGTGTCCAGGACCCTCTCAGTCCCCCAGCTTGTGTTGTTACTTTGGCCGTGAGCCATGCCTTCCTAAGTTATACTGAGGGGCTGCTGAAGGAGTTCTCATTCTGTGGATTTTTATGTTTCTAACCCAGCCTCCTGCGTTTCGTAGTAAAATGTAGACCTTGTGTTTTGACGGTCGACAGTGCTGCATTTTGAGCCCAGTGTAGGGCCCATGGAACACATCACACAGCAGCCTGAGAGGAGGAGCTGGGAAATACTGAAATGAACTTAGAAATAACTAATTAGCAACTTTGAAAAAGTCAGTCTTGACAAACACAGAGTTGATTCTAGTTGTGTGTAAATGCTGCTTGATGCCAGCTCAGAAGCTGATCCGACCTGGTCAGAAAATTTCCCACCCTCCATAGACTCAGTTTGTTTTAATTATACAGAAGCTGGCGATGCTTTTTCCAGAAGGCATGAATGAGTGAATGAATACATAGAAAGATCAAGCAAGGTTGAATACATATGTAAACTTCTTTACTCAGAATTATTTGTGGAGAAAATGAAACTCGTCCGCAGGTCTGTTTTGCTTTTCTGTTGCTGTGTAACAGAGCACTCCACAACTTACAAGGCTTAAACCTATAGCTTATTATAACGCCACCCAGTTCTGTAGGTGACAGGGTTCCTACTCAGGGTCTCTTGTGTGGCTTGAGTCTCATCAGAAGGCGTGATGGGGCTGCTCGTCTAAGATGGTGCAGTGACGTGGCAGGTGGTTGAGGCTGATTCTTGTCC
Organism: Tragulus kanchil; assembly: GCA_022376925.1. NCBI lineage: Eukaryota > Metazoa > Chordata > Mammalia > Artiodactyla > Tragulidae > Tragulus > Tragulus kanchil. The sequence continues at coordinate 154,894,995 of JAIOJX010000023.1, read as the reverse complement.
TAGAGCTCAGGGGTCTCTTGACCTGAGATCCTATATGTGACCTCTCTCCCTGTGGCTTGACTTCATCATGTGGCAGCTGGCGTCCACGAAGTGCTCTCCCAAGAGTGAGAGCCCAAGAGTCTTCTCAAGGGAGAAAATGGAATCTGGCCAGATTTGGACTTCACTCAGACTGGCACTGGTCACTTCCTCTGTATTCTATGGGTCAGAGCAATACCAGGGCCCACCTAGATTTTGGAGGGTGGGGAAACAAACCCTAACTCTTGATGGGGAGTGACAGAATCACCTTGCAGAAGAGCAAATAAAATGGGAGAGAGTTTTGCATTTTTCTTTGGAAAACTATAACCTGTCGCAAGATTTTTAAGTTAATATCGTATATATAACTCTTTTCAAATAGGTATATACACATTTGTAATATTGCAGTACATGAAGACATCCTTCCAAAGTCTGTCGGCTGATTCTTTCATTCAACAAACATTTATCCAGGGCTTGCTGTGATGTATATCATGGCCAGTAAATGACAAGATGGAAGTGCTGCATTTGAGCCCAGTGTAGGGCCCATGGAACACATCACACAGCAGCCTGAGAGGAGGAGCTGGGAAATACTGAAATGAACTTAGAAATAACTAATTAGCAACTTTGAAAAAGTCAGTCTTGACAAACACAGAGTTGATTCTAGTTGTGTGTAAATGCTGCTTGATGCCAGCTCAGAAGCTGATCCGACCTGGTCAGAAAATTTCCCACCCTCCATAGACTCAGTTTGTTTTAATTATACAGAAGCTGGCGATGCTTTTTCCAGAAGGCATGAATGAGTGAATGAATACATAGAAAGATCAAGCAAGGTTGAATACATATGTAAACTTCTTTACTCAGAATTATTTGTGGAGAAAATGAAACTCGTCCGCAGGTCTGTTTTGCTTTTCTGTTGCTGTGTAACAGAGCACTCCACAACTTACAAGGCTTAAACCTATAGCTTATTATAACGCCACCCAGTTCTGTAGGTGACAGGGTTCCTACTCAGGGTCTCTTGTGTGGCTTGAGTCTCATCAGAAGGCGTGATGGGGCTGCTCGTCTAAGATGGTGCAGTGACGTGGCAGGTGGTTGAGGCTGATTCTTGTCCTAGAGCTCAGGGGTCTCTTGACCTGAGATCCTATATGTGACCTCTCTCCCTGTGGCTTGACTTCATCATGTGGCAGCTGGCGTCCACGAAGTGCTCTCCCAAGAGTGAGAGCCCAAGAGTCTTCTCAAGGGAGAAAATGGAATCTGGCCAGATTTGGACTTCACTCAGACTGGCACTGGTCACTTCCTCTGTATTCTATGGGTCAGAGCAATACCAGGGCCCACCTAGATTTTGGAGGGTGGGGAAACAAACCCTAACTCTTGATGGGGAGTGACAGAATCACCTTGCAGAAGAGCAAATAAAATGGGAGAGAGTTTTGCATTTTTCTTTGGAAAACTATAACCTGTCGCAAGATTTTTAAGTTAATATCGTATATATAACTCTTTTCAAATAGGTATATACACATTTGTAATATTGCAGTACATGAAGACATCCTTCCAAAGTCTGTCGGCTGATTCTTTCATTCAACAAACATTTATCCAGGGCTTGCTGTGATGTATATCATGGCCAGTAAATGACAAGATGGAAGAATGATAGAAAGAGAGAGTAAAAGACACAGATAGTGGTTTGGATAGAGAAAGATAAATAGTGATATGTCAGTCAGACAGCTGCTGCATTGGAGGGAACCCAATGCATAAACAGAGAGGATGCGGCTCTCCGGAGGGGCGGCGTGGGGAGGTCTGCGCGCTGGATTTGCGGGAGGCACAGCACGAGGCCGCGCACCTCACTCTGCTTTCTCTCCTCTAGAGGAAAGAGTGGGCTCTTACCCTGTGAACCATGTTGAAACAAGTAGGGATTTCTGGGGTCAGAAGAGTCATTAAATCTGCATGTTAGTGCCTCTCTCTGGAAGCTGCCACTTTAAAGAGTGATTTGATGGAGCTATAGAACAATACTATTTTTAATGCTGGTATTAACAATCTTTATGACTGTATTTTTATTTGATATGAACTCTGCTAAGAGGATTCTAGAAACTAAAGGATGACCATGCCTGGAGTTTTGTTACTCTTGTGAGTGTCATTAGAATAAATATTTTCCCCAGGTATATAAAAATATTATACATACTTAGCCAGACTCTCCTGAAAAATCAGTTCCAAAGCTGCAGCTTAGGGCCGTTTAGAGGCCGTATGAAATAATGCATTCCAGATTGGTTGAAATGTGAGGGCTTTTTTTTTTCTTTTGACTGATATACAAAATGCTGTCTGTATTTTCAGCCTTAGTATTTTATTCAACATTAAAAAATCACTTTTAATGCTGAGCTGCTTTTGACATCACAAGGAGAGATCTATTTGTGTAACTTCCACCAAAATCAGAATACAGAATAGTTCCAGTGACTCCCCAAACTTCCTTGAGGTACCTCTTTAGAGTTGTCCTTCCCCCACCCAAAAGCATTGGCAACTACTGATCTCTTGGCTCTCTGACGTATACTTAGTCTTTTCAAGAATGTCTTGTAGTAGAATCACAAACTATTTAAGCCTCTGCATCAGCATAATGCTTTTGTGAGTCACCCTGGTGTTTCAGGTATCAATGGTTTATTCCTTTTTTATTGCTGAGCATTAGTCCTTTGTACCCGTGAAGCATAATCTGCTCGTCCCTTCTCCTGTTAAAGGACATTTGCATGATTGTTAGTTTTGATGGTTGTAAATAGGGCTGCTTTAATATTCATGTCCTTAGACCTTCTAGTTCCCCATAGGAACACAGGGTCTTCTAGGCAAAGTATAATATGTAAATCTCCATGACACAATCCAAAAGTGCTCAACATACAGAGAACCAGGAAAATACAATCAACTGACATTAAAGACAAGATGACATAGACACTGGAGTTATCTGACAGAATGTTTAATATAACTGCTATAAAAATGCTCCCACAAGTAATAAGCACTTTGGAAACCAAAACAAAGGTGGAATGTCTCAGTAAAGAAACTGAAGTTTCTAGGCACACACCCTATGGGGAATGTTGCCGTTGTTTTAGCAGGCAGTTGATCCGTTTGGTTCAGTCCGCAAGCTCCCAGCAGCCATCTGTATTTGTGGTTCTAGTGTCCGTTCTGCTTTCAAACCTGCGTAGGGACAGTGCTTTTAGAGACAGTGAGATCTGTCCTGTGTGTGTGCCTAGCGGTGGCCAGTCTGGAACCTGAGTGGTGCTCTATTTTTCATTTCATTCTCAACATCTGTTTAGGGTCAAATCAACACATGCACAGCTTGTGGGTGGTCTCAGGAGTTTATAAACAACTTTAAGGGATCACTTTTCTGAATTTCCCCCTGCCAGGGCCTCCCTTGTACTTCCTGGTTCGTTGGAACTCCCATTTTCAATTCCCTGGGACAAAAGCTTGGACTTTAGTTGTGTGTTCTGCCGTGTACCTGCCTTGACTGTGTCTGAATCCAGGACTAAGTAGTTGGAAGACAGAAAGATAAAAGGCAATGAGTTTGACCACTGCTTAGCACCCCTACTCCTGTAATTGCAGAAGTAGGTCCTTCTCCTCCTGAATTTTACGCCACTGCAGTTGCCTGTGGCTGCCTCCAGTACTACCTGCAGAGCATCCATGGGGCTGGGGAGACTGTCTAAACTTTAAATCGTCTTTAATTTCAGTTAATTTAAATTTCAGTCCCATATGGCTACTGAAGGATTCGCTTAGTGGCTCCTTTACTGTACGATGTGGCCCTAGAACCGTGCAGCGGGCAAGCCTGGGTCTGGGTACGGCAGGCACATCTCTCCTTCCTGCTCTGCCAGCTCACGCGCAGGTATCCTTGCTGTGCGTCCACTGCTGTAACACAACACCCAGCTGCAGTGTGTTGATTTAGGTACCTTGGGAAGTCCCGTTTTTCAACATATGTTGCTAAATTTGGATAATGTCTATGTTTGAGGCATATCCCGTGGAGCCGTTTAAAGAAAACGTCTTCTGTATTACATTTTAGGGGGTGGGCTCTACTGAACAGCTTTGACAACTTTGACTCAGCTGCTCCCCTCCATTTAGAAGCCACCTGAGGCCAGCTGGCCCGGCTCCGGGAGAAGCCAGCAGTTTTCACTGTACCCCCACGTCATGCTTCCAACCGAAAACCAAAGGGGAGCTCAGTCAACAATCTCATAATTATGCATTTAAAATAAAACTCACATTTTAGGCCCATATTTTGAAATACTGTTGTGCCTTTGTCTAAATTTTTTTAAGGAATGACCAAGGACTTATCTGCAAGGAGGTATCTCTTTCTAGCTTAGCTCTCATATTTACTAAATTGCTTTGGGTTGCTGTGTGTGCTTTTAAAAATGAAAACTTGGGACTTCCCTGGTGGTCCAGTGGCTAAGACTCCAAGCTCCCAAGGCACAAGGCCCACGTTCAATCCCTGGTCAGGGAAGTAGATCCCACATGCCACAACTAAGACCCAGCACAGCTATATAAATACATAATAAATACTTTTTTTTTAAAAAAAAAAAAAGAAAACTCTTCCACCCTCCCTGATTTTATTCCTGCGATGTAAGTGTTTTGGTATTCTGATTTGGAAAGACGTAAAGAGAAGGAAAGTTAATGTGATTAAAGTCACATTGTTTTTCAGCTAAAAAAATGTTTCACCGTTAGGTCATCTGATTCCGGGAGTCTCTCACCTGGGGCCTGTTCTCCTAGGCCGAGGTGTCACTGCCAGAGAGGTGCCACTGTCAGTTGCGGGGAGAGCCTGCCGGTTGGAAGTGTGAAAACTGCCTGTTTCGTGTGAGTGATGGGCTTCAGAACTGGGAGGGCCTTCATGTGGTTTTTCCCTTTGTTGTCCTATGAAAGAGCTGGTGGAGATAGTTTAAGCTTTTTATTGCCATCTAGAATTACTGTATTTGAAAGCTATACTGAAAAAAAGCTTTTGCCTTAGCTCTTACTCGGAGAATGTTGTAGATCACAGAGAACTGAGTCAAAGACTTTGCTGTTGGGGTGAGTATTTTGCGAAGCACACAGATTCCTGGCTCAGGGAAATATTGTGGCTGTTTGAATTTCCCTATGTAGGAATGCTGTGGCTAAAGCAATGTAAATGAACTTATCTTTAGGACCCACTGTCTTCAGAGCAGACAGAAGGAAGATACAATGTGCTGTGTGTATCATCCGCAGAAATAGGGTGTCAGTGCATGTGGGTTTATCTGTTTCTATGTTCAGTTAGGGTGAAAAGGATTTATCTTTTAAGTAAGATGTATAAAATGAGTACATCCTGAGTACATCTCAGCCTCACCAACTCCTTTGGCACGTCCAAGATCCCCTGGAGAAGGGCGCGGTAACCCACTCTAACATTTCTGGAGAGGTCCATGGGCAGGGGAGCCTGGTGGGCTCTACACTCCACAGGGTCGCCAAGAGTCGGACACAGCTGAAGCGACCAAGCACGCACACACACGTGGACGTGGGAGTCAGACGCTTGGAGCTTCGGCTTGGAAGAGCAGCTGTGTGAGAGTGACTGCGCTTTGAAGGGGCCAGCTTGCTGCAGACCCTCTTGGTTCATGTGACTTTCAAGTCCTGGCGGAGCGCCTTCCACATGCTTTGATCTCTAATGGTGTTTCCCTGCAAACTTTGGCACGAGAATCACAATGTCTCTAAGTTGTATTTGAGGTTGTATGACAGGACTGGCGTATCCCCACCCCCTTGGCAACTGACAGTGCTTCCTTGTTCCCACAGCACCTTTACTCCCCAGGCCCGCGCTCCTGGTGCACGGCTCCCGGGGGAGGGCTGGCAGAGTGGACGAGTGGTTCCTTGACTCGGAGGGAAATGTGGGCTTTCTCCACTGCTTTATTCTGCCCCAAACCACGGATGCATGTGTCAGAAACAAGAGAAGCCCTTTCCCAGGACAGTCCGCTGATAATATGGCACAAGTGCGAGGCCTTTCAGGTTGAGTTTATTTTTTGCATTAATTGATTGACTTCTTTGGGCTGCATTGGGTCTTCATTGCTGGGCTTTCTCTAGCTGTGGCAAGCAGGAGCTGCTCTCCACGTGTGGTGCGCAGGCCTCTCGTTGCGGTGGCTTCTGTGGTGGCCGAGTACAGGCTCCAGGGCGCACAGGCTCAGCAGTTGTGATGCAGGGGCCTCATTGTGCGGCGGCATGTAGGATCTTCCCCAGTCAGGGATGGAGACTGTGGCTCCTGCATTGACAGGTATTTTCGTAACCGCTGGACTACTCTGGAAGTCCCAGGTTGAGTTTAAATTCTAGGGAACACAACGAGGTATATGGCCGAAAAGGAGCTTAGTTTGCACACAGTGATAAGGATGGAAGGCTTGCATATTGAAAGGGTCTAAAAGTCTATTCCCCTTCTGATAAAGACACTGAATCTCCCGTGACCTCATCCAAACCTAATTACCTCCCAAAGAACCGCCCCCCCCCCCCGCCCAAATTCCGTAACATTTGATGATACGGCTTTAATGCATGAATTTGCAACAGAAACATCGTTGGAATATGGTATTCTTTATACATTCTAGACACAAGTTCCTCATCAAATGTATAATTTGTAAATGTATTCTCCCCTTTTGTGAGTCTTCACTTTCTTGATGAGGTCCATTGAAGCACAAAAGCTTTTAATATGGACGTGGTCCAGTTTATGTGGTTTTTATTTTTGGAATAGAAAAGACTAGGTTTTTTGCTTTGCCAAGCAAAGGGAAACACACCAGGTTTCTGCCTCAGTACACAGTGTGTCTCTCCAGTATATGTATTTTTGCTGTTACTTTCTTTTGGTTTCATATCTTCAAAACCAGTCTAGATCAAGGTCATGAAGATTTACACTCATGATTTTTTCAAGAGTTTTATGGTTCTAGCTTTTAAAATTATTTAGCTTTAATATTGATTTTAAGGTTCAACCTCATTCCTTTGCCTGTGATTTCCCAGGTTGTCCTGGGCACTTTAACAGGGGGTGACTTCTCCACTGCTTTTTTTAAATGCATGTGTCAGAAACAAGAGAAGCCCTTTCCCAGGACAGTCCGCTGATAATATGGCACAAGTCGAGGCCTTTCAGGTTGAGTTTATTTTTTGCATTAATTGATTGACTTCTTTGGGCTGCATTGGGTCTTCATTGCTGGGCTTTCTCTAGCTGTGGCAAGCAGGAGCTGCTCTCCACGTGTGGTGCGCAGGCCTCTCGTTGCGGTGGCTTCTGTGGTGGCCAGTACAGGCTCCAGGGCGCACAGGCTCAGCAGTTGTGATGCAGGGGCCTCATTGTGCGGCGGCATGTAGGATCTTCCCCAGTCAGGGATGGAGACTGTGGCTCCTGCATTGACAGGTATTTTCGTAACGCTGGACTACTCTGGAAGTCCCAGGTTGAGTTTAAATTCTAGGAACACAACGAGGTATATGGCCGAAAAGGAGCTTAGTTTGCACACAGTGATAAGGATGGAAGGCTTGCATATTGAAAGGGTCTAAAAGTCTATTCCCCTTCTGATAAAGACACTGAATCTCCCGTGCCCTCATCCAAACCTAATTCCCCCCCAAAGAACCGCCCCCCCCCCCCGCCCAAATTCCGTAACATTTGATGATACGGCTTTAATGCATGAATTTGCAACAGAAACATCGTTGGAATATGGTATTCTTTATACATTCTAGACACAAGTTCCTCATCAAATGTATAATTTGTAAATGTATTCTCCCCTTTTGTGAGTCTTCACTTTCTTGATGAGGTCCATTGAAGCACAAAAGCTTTTAATATGGACGTGGTCCAGTTTATGTGGTTTTTATTTTTGGAATAGAAAAGACTAGGTTTTTTGCTTTGCCAAGCAAAGGGAAACACACCAGGTTTCTGCCTCAGTACACAGTGTGTCTCTCCAGTATATGTATTTTTGCTGTTACTTTCTTTTTGGTTTCATATCTTCAAAACCAGTCTAGATCAAGGTCATGAAGATTTACACTCATGATTTTTTCAAGAGTTTTATGGTTCTAGCTTTTAAAATTATTTAGCTTTAATATTGATTTTAAGGTTCAACCTCATTCCTTTGCCTGTGATTTCCCAGTTGTCCTGGCACCAGGTGACTTGTCATGGAGTCTTGGCAAAGATCAGTTCACTTTAACGTGAGGGCTTCTGTCTGTGGTTTGGCTTCTGCTCCATGCTCTGTCCTGCACCACTGCCACCGTATCTCAGTTCTGCTTCACTACAGTTTTGGTTATTCTGGGTCCCTTGCGTTTCTACGTGAATTTTGATAGAAGCTGGTCAATTTCTGCCAAAAAAAAAAAAAAAAAAAAGCTGGGATTTTGATAGGGATTGTGTTCGATCTATAGAAAAATTTAGAGAGTATTTCTGTCTTAATATTGTCTTCCAGTCCATGAGTATGGCCAGCTTTTCCATTTATTTAGATATTCTGTAATTTCTTTCAAAGATATTTTGTAGTTTTCAGGCTTTAAGTATGTACTAAGCATTTAAATTTTTGGATAGTGTTTTTTTTTTTTTTTTTGGAGGGGGTCCGGTTGGGGAGGGAGGGGGTTGGGCGGGCCACTTCTATTGGTCCTTCATTTGTCTATTTTCATCCGTCTTTGTTCTTTTGGCCCATGTGGGCCTCCCATCGCGGTGGCCCCTCTCGCTGCAGAGCACCGGCTCTGGGCGCATGCGCTCCAGAGCTCCGGCTCGATCATTGGACACATGGGTCCAGCTGCTCCGCGGCACGTGGGATCTTCGCAGGCCAGGGATGAACCGGCGCCCCTTGTACTGCAAGGCGGTGTCCTTACCCACTGGACCACCAGCGAAGCCCTGGATAGTGTTTTAAACATTTATTTATTTATTTATTTTTGGTGGGGGGGGAGGGAGGGGGATGGGCGGGCCACTTCTATTGGTCCTTCATTTGTCTATTTTCATCCGTCTTTGTTCTTTTGGCCCATGTGGGCCTCCCATCGCGGTGGCCCCTCTCGCTGCAGAGCACCGGCTCTGGGCGCATGCGCTCCAGAGCTCCGGCTCGATCATTGGACACATGGGTCCAGCTGCTCCGCGGCACGTGGGATCTTCGCAGGCCAGGGATGAACCGGCGCCCCTTGTACTGCAAGGCGGTGTCCTTACCCACTGGACCACCAGCGAAGCCCTGGATAGTGTTTTAAACATTTATTTATTTATTTATTTTTGGTGGGGGTGAGGAGGGAGGGGGGTGGGCGGGTCACTTCCACCGGTCTTTCATTTGTCTAGTTTCATCCGTCTTTGTTCTTTGGCTCCTGTGGGCCTCCCATCGCGGTGGCCTCTGTTGTCGCAGAGCACCGGCTCTGGGTGCATGCGCTCCAGAGCTCCGGCTCGGTAACTGGACACATCGGTCCAGCCGCTCCACGGCACGTGGGATCATCCCAGGCCAGGGATCGATCCGGCGCCCCTTGCACTGCAAGGCAGTGTCCTTACCCACTGGACCACCAGGGAAGCCCCTGGATAGTGTTTTAAATGGAATTTCTTTCTTCATTTCATTTTCAGATTATTTATTGTTACTGTATTGGAATACAGTTGTTTTTATATATTAGTTTTTGTGTTTATATTTTGTAACTGATATAAGAATGCTCACAGACTGGTTAAGTGTCTCCCCCCTCAAGCTGGCTCTTCCTCTGCTTCCTCTGCTCCTGTGAAGTCCCTTCATTCGTCCGGACAGTAGGGAGCCGCCCTGGGAAGGACTGGGCTTTGTTCACAGGTGGAGAGGCCCTGGAAGGCCCCTGTCTCCTGCTTTGCTTCTCCAGGAGCCCCGGAGCCCTCCTCTCAGGGCAGCAGAGTGGGTTGGCTCCGTGCTCTTTCCCTCTCCCAGAGGCTAAAGGTCTCTGTCAGTTGGTCATGGGTTAGCTTTTCCAGAAGCCCCTGTTGGGAAGGGCCTGAGACCCTGAGCCTTTCCTGGGGTAGAGGCGGAGAACTGGGTCCCCTTTTTCCATCTGGTGTCTTCTCAAACCATCCCAGTTAGAGCCTCCACTGGCTTCCCAGAGCAAGGCCTGCCCTGCTGCCCTGCCACTGTTTGGGGAGCATTCTGGGCCTGCAGGACGGCTCTTGCTCTAGTGCCCCTCAAGAGTGGCTGGGGCCAGAGGGGTGTGAGTCTTCTCTGTGGGCCTCAAACACCCATCCAGATTTTGTGCTGAATATGGCCAAAAATGCTCTTTCTAGGAGATGCAGAGTTGCCCCCCCACCTTTTAAGCATCCTTTTAAAAAATATTCAGTGTTGAGTGCTTCAAAGTGGACTTTGAAACATGTGCTGCTTATTACTGCTTCAAGCTTCGTTTTCCCCACCTCCCAGTCTTTGAACACTGGCGGTCATTTACTCAGCTGTTGAACCTTCAAGTGGCCTTTCTGAAGGGCTGGTTTGGTTTAACACTCAAGTGGTGTGTTCTGATTCATTGTTCTGATTCATTGTGTTCTGATTGTGTGTTCTGATGTGTGTATGTGTGTTCTGATTCATTGTTGTTTAGTCCCTAAGCTGTATTCTGACTCTTTTGCCCCTTGGTGGACTTTAGCCTGCCAAGCTCCTCTGCCTGTGGGATTTCCCAGGCAAGACTCCGGAGTGCGTTGCCATTTCCTCCTCCAGGGGATCTTTATGACCCAGGGATTGAACCCCCATCTTCTGCATTTGCAGGCAGGTTCTTTACTGCCGAGCCCTGCATTCTGATTTCCTGGATATAATAGATACACATCAAAGCCTTTATAATATCTTCCTGTTATTCCTTGTGAGATTGCAGAGATGGAATGTTACTCTTTTATCAGCAAGGTATGAACATGCACTTATCAATTAAAAAAGAAGTCTGTTGTGGCTCACACTTTCCAAAGCTCTGTCCAGTTGGAGCCGTGTTCCTGCCCCGCTGAGACCTTTGGTATCCTCAGCCTTCATCGGGGGCAGGCTCGGTGCTGGCACCTCTTTGTGGGTCTCCAAAGTTCTCATGGACTGACCTGCCCCGGCCTGGCTTTAAACCTGGCTGGATTCCGGCCTAGGGCTCCTGAGTCCCCTGCCTCTCTGACCTTTCTCGCCTGTGCCCTTCGTCCACCACGTGACTGGGGGAGGCAGCACTATGTCCTTTACCGTAGCTGTGCGTTTAGGAGGTGGGCCCTGGACCTCCCCAGTGGCTCTGCCCCTCACGAGTTGTGTGGTCTCGGGCACGTTAGCCTTTCTGTGCCACATTTTCCTCACCTGTAAGTCAGCGCTGCTGGCACTGGCCTCCGAGGGTCACCGTGAAGGTGAATGACTTGGTGTCAGCACTCAGGGCAGGCGTGGTGTGGGGAGGCAGGGTGGAGGCGCTCTCCTGTTATTGCTGCCTGTGAGCACAAAGAGCGTTTTTAAGTGGAGTCGTAAAATCACTCTCTTACTTGTTTTCAGTGTAAATGGACTTTATGTTTAGAGCAGTTTTAGGCTCACAGGTACGCTCTGTGGAAGGCTCAGAGATTTCCCGTGTATCCCCTATAGCCGCACACCCGCTTGCCTCGCCCGCCCTCGCCGTCCCCACCCCGTGGAGCCTGGGTGCTGGCTGGTGCACGGAGGCGGGCGTGTCCTCAGAGGCCACAGCTGCGAATGCGCCAGGATCCACGGTGGGAGCTGTGCCGTCTGAGGGCTTGAATAAAAGTACAAAGACGTGTGGCCATCATTCTGGGATCAGGCAGCATTGTCCGCTGCCCGAAAACTCCGTCACCTGTTCACCCCGCGCCGCACGACCCCTGGCGATCACTGCTTTTCCACTGTCTTTGTAATTTTACCTTTTCCAGAACGTCACATGGTTGCAATCACAAAGTATGTAGCCTTTGGGAGGTGGGCTTCTTTCAGTTAGTGATGTGTGCTCTAATTTCCTTCTTGTGTATTCAAGGCGGGATGGTTCATTTCTTTCTATGTTGGTTAATATTAAGTTGTCTGAATGGCACTATCGTTTTTTAAACCAGTACTTTGCCACCGTGTGAATAAGACCTGCCGTACCGAGTGGTGGCTCTCAGCCTTAAGCCTTGAGGCTTGTTAACTACAGATTGTCCGCCCCCCACCATCAGTGTACTAGGTTCTGTAGGTCTCGGGTGGAGCCTGAGCTTCCACGTTTTAACGATTTCCTGGGGCTGCTGCTGGTAGCTGGCACTTTGGGAGCCAGCGCCCTGGGGAATGTGTGTGCGTGCCCCGTCACTGAGTCGTGTGCAGCTCTATGGGATCCTCCAGGCGAGAATACTGGAGCGGGGGCTTCCCTGGTGGTCCAGTGGGTAAAGAGTCCGCCTTGCAGTGCAAGGGCCGCCGGTTTGACCCCTGGCCCGGGAAGTGCCGCAGAGTGACTGGACTGCTGGGTCCCATTATGAGCCAGGGCTCTGCAACGAGAGAGGCCACTGCGACGGGAGGCCCCCACAGGCCAAAGAATAAAGATGGATGAAGACAGAATGATGACTTAGAGGCAAAAAAAAAAAGAATACTGGAGTGGGTTGCCATTTCCTCCTCCAGGGGATCTTCCCGACCCAGGAATTGAACCCACGTCTCCTGTGTCTTCTGCATTGGCCAGTGAATTCTTTACAGGTGAACCACCTAGAAGCCCTGTGTGTGTGCACAGACATATAATCACGCATGTGCACACATGTGTGCAAACATGCATATGTACAAGCAAGTGTGTATGCGTATGTTAAAGTGTCTACATTGTGTGTGTGAATGTGTGTATGTGTGTATGAGCATATGTATGTACGTGCGTTTGCGTGTGTGTGGCCATGAGTGTCTGTGTTTCCTTTTCCACTGACCAGCCGCGTTACTGATGGTCATCGTGCTCCCCAGGCCAGCCCTGGGTTAGGATCCTGGAGCCCAGCCTGGGAGCTGAGGGAGCGCGGGTGCTCCCCTGAGGAACGGTCTGGAAGGACGCTGTCTTTGTTCCCAGGTGCTGCCCTCAAGCCTGGCGGGAGCCGTCTTTGTTTTCTCTTCCCACATTCTGACTCGGAACCAGCCTTGTTTGTGTTATGGGCTTGGCGACTGTGCACGGGCCTCCTCTGAAAGCCAGAGGATCCACGGCATAGCATCTACCCCCTTCTCCACGTTCACCCCTTTATTTTCTCATGTTCATTTCAGCAGGATTTATGCTTGATTAAGTTACTCTCTTTTATCATAATTAAAGAAAAATGTGGTGGGAGAGCCCTCCAGACTCTGCCCAATGAAAACCAGATTGTTGAACCTGCAGGGAAACAAGGGTGGCCCTGTGCGCCCGGCGCCTGCGTGGAGCAGCCTGTCCAGCTGTGGGCCCCGGCCCTGGCCTGAGGACTCGGGCCCGGTGCGCCGCCTGGGTGCCCGGCCTGGCTCACAAAGACCCTCGCTCGTGGGCCTCCCAACCGCCTGTCACGTCCGCGTGGGTGTTTGTGAGGAGCGTGCTTCCAGCTGGCTCGGAGCTGGTCAGGCCTATTCACAGAGGTGGCACAGCCAGGGCTGCTCTGTCCTCTTGCTGGGACTCGGGCGGTAAGGGCTCCTAAGACGCGACCAGGTGAGGTCAGGGCTGCCAAGTGGGATGGCCTCGCAGCAGAGGGGAAGATGAGCTTGCTGATGCTGACGGGGTGGCTTCCGTGATCTCTGTAGGTGCTGGGGTGTCAGACCTGCAGAGCCGGGGAGAGAGGGCGGGGAGGCCTGGGGGGCGACAGCCGCCAGTGAGGCCAGGAGCAGGGCTGGGGCCGGGGCCCAGTCCCTGATCTGCCGCGACCACACAAGCGTGTGCACTGACTGGGCTTCCTGACCAAGGTGCTGTCTGGGGGCTGGGTGTGACCACGGGTTCTGGAGCCTCACAGCCTGGGTCTCCATCCAGGTGCGGGCACTGGCCAGGAGGCTGAGCCTGGTGAGGGACTTCCACGGAAAGTGGCTGGGTTTGTGCCTCTGTGCCCTGTGGACATGGCAGATAGCCGCGTGTGGAGCTGTGGTGGCTGGGAGTGGAGCGCTCGGGAGAGCAGGCGCCTGCCAAGTGCTGGGAATGACCAAAGCTGCTAGGGAATGCCCGTCTGGGGCTGGGAGGCCTCAGACCATGGCATTACACCAAGCCACAATGGGGACCACAGACTCAGTGGCTTACGCAACAGGCATTTGTTGTCTCAGTTCTAGAGGCAGGTGATCAGATCATCGGCAGGGCTGGCCTCTTCTGAGGCCTCTCTGCTGGGCTCAGTGACACTTCCACCTGCGTCCTCACCTGGCCATCCCTCTGTGCACGTCTGTAGAAGCCAAGACTGCCTGCTGGACTGGGGAGGCAGCCCGCCTCAACCTCCAGAGATGGAGATGCGGGAAGCGGGCAGGGATGCCGGGTCTGTCCCTTGCTCAGCCCATGCTCACTGTGCCCGGAGTGCGCTGGCCCTGGGCGTCCAGCACCCCTGCTGTCCTGTCTACCTCTTAGAGTTTCCCCTGCCATCGGGTTGCAGGGAGCTCATAGGTACGCTTGCTAGCCCTGAAGGACAGTGCCTGTTCCCGTGCTGTGGGAGCGGACCTCCTCGCTCCCTTTATCAAGAGGAGGTCATGCCCCGGGAGTGTGGCCGTCAGGGTCTGCTTGCCATTCTCTCCTTGTCCAGCAGCTCAGCTCCGATGGCTGCCTCGCACTCGGGCGGTAAGGGCTCCTAAGACGCGACCAGGTGAGGTCAGGGCTGCCAAGTGGGATGGCCTCGCAGCAGAGGAAGATGAGCTTGCTGATGCTGACGGGTGGCTTCCGTGATCTCTGTAGGTGCTGGGGTGTCAGACCTGCAGAGCCGGGAGAGAGGCGGGAGGCCTGGGGGCGACAGCCGCCAGTGAGGCCAGGAGCAGGGCTGGGGCCGGGGCCCAGTCCCTGATCTGCCGCGACCACACAGCGTGTGCACTGACTGGGCTTCCTGACCAAGGTGCTGTCTGGGGGCTGGGTGTGACCACGGGTTCTGGAGCCTCACAGCCTGGGTCTCCATCCAGGTGCGGGCACTGGCCAGGAGGCTGAGCCTGGTGAGGGACTTCCACGGAAAGTGGCTGGGTTTGTGCCTCTGTGCCCTGTGGACATGGCAGATAGCCGCGTGTGGAGCTGTGGTAGCTGGGAGGGTGGCGCTCGGGAGAGCAGGCGCCTGCCAAGTGCTGGGAATGACCAAAGCTGCTAGGGAATGCCCGTCTGGGGCTGGGAGGCCTCAGACCATGGCATTACACCAAGCCACAATGGGGACCACAGACTCAGTGGCTTACGCAACAGGCATTTGTTGTCTCAGTTCTAGAGGCAGGTGATCAGATCATCGGCAGGGCTGGCCTCTTCTGAGGCCTCTCTGCTGGGCTCAGTGACACTTCCACCTGCGTCCTCACCTGGCCATCCCTCTGTGCACGTCTGTAGAAGCCAAGACTGCCTGCTGGACTGGGGAGGCAGCCCGCCTCAACCTCCAGAGATGGAGATGCGGGAAGCGGGCAGGGATGCCGGGTCTGTCCCTTGCTCAGCCCATGCTCACTGTGCCCGGAGTGCGCTGGCCCTGGGCGTCCAGCACCCCTGCTGTCCTGTCTACCTCTTAGAGTTTCCCCTGCCATCGGGTTGCAGGGAGCTCATAGGGGTACGCTTGCTAGCCCTGAAGGACAGTGCCTGTTCCCGTGCTGTGGGAGACGGACCTCCTCGCTCCCTTTATCAAGAGGGGAGGTCATGCCAGCCTGGGAGTGTGGCCGTCAGGGTCTGCTTGCCATTCTCTCCTTGTCCAGCAGCTCAGCTCCTCACACTGGGATGTTCTCAGTGTCCTGTCAGGAGCACCAGAGGGAAAAAAGGCCCAGGGCTCTTACTGAGCCTTCTGGGAACATCACTCTCCTGTCACAGGGGAGAATTGGGCTGACTTTCAGGTACATTTTCAGTAATCTGAGAACTTCCTGGATCCAGAGAACATCTGACAGCACGTCAGAATTGAGCTGTTGTTCAGTCACTCTTTACAACCCCGTGGACTGCACTGTCTCTTCCCTTCACTGTGTCGCAGTTTCCTCAGACTCGTGTCTGTTGAGCTGGTGACGCCATCCAACCAACTTGTCCTCTGCCTTCCCCTTCTCCTCTCTCCCTCAGTCCTTCCCAGCTCAGGCTCTTACAATGCATCAGCTCTTCCCATCAACTTTGGCATCAGTCCTTCCAATAAATATTCAGGGTTGATTTTCTTTAGGATTGACTGGTTTGATCTCCTTGCCATCCAAGGGATATAATTTCTTTGGTGCTCAGCCTTCTTTACGGTCCAGCCCTCACATCTGTACATGACTTCTGGAAAAACCATAGCTTTGATTAGACAGACCTTTGTTGGCAAATGAATATTTCTGCTTTTTAATAGGTTGTCTAGGTTTGTCATACTTTTTCTTCCAAGGAGCAAACATCTTTTAAGTTTCATGGCACGGTCACCATCTGCAGTGATTATGGAGCCCCCAAAATAAAGTCTGTCACTATTTCCATTGTCTGCCCATCTATTTGCCATGAAGTGATGACACTGAATGTCATGATCTTTGTTTTCTGAATGTTGAGTTTAAAGCCAGATTTTGCACTCTTCTTTTTCAGCATCATCAAGAGGCTCTTTAGTTCCTCTTCGCTTTCTGCCGTAAGGGTGATATCATCTGCATATCTGAGGTTATTGATATTTCTCCTGGAAATATTGATTCCA
The DNA here is from genome assembly GCA_022376925.1 of Tragulus kanchil. Taxonomy (NCBI): domain Eukaryota; kingdom Metazoa; phylum Chordata; class Mammalia; order Artiodactyla; family Tragulidae; genus Tragulus; species Tragulus kanchil. The sequence goes on along the minus strand of JAIOJX010000023.1, from coordinate 154,878,416 downwards.
GCATGTGCTTTATCCAGCATTTTGCATGAAGTACTCTGCATATAAGTTAAATGAGCAGAGTGACAATATACAACCTTGACATACTCCTTTTCCAATTTGGAGCCAATCTATTGTTCCATGTCTGGTTCTAACTATTGCTTCTTGACCTCTTGTCCTCAGTCTTGCCCAGCATCAAGGTCTTTTCCAGCGAGTCAGCTCTTCGTATCAGGCGGCCAAAGTATTGGAGCTTCAGCTTCAGCATCTTGTCCTTCCAAGGTTGATTTCCTTTAGGACTGACTGGTTTGATCTCTTTGCTCTCCAAGGGACTTTCAAGAGTCTTCTCCAGCACCACAGTTTGAAAGCTTCAATTCTTTGATGGGGTCGGTGTAAATGAAGGCCTAGCTCATCTTGTCTAGTAGAAAGATAAGGCCTTCCTTTGGGGAAGGGAGAGTGGATGATAACTAACTTAGGGTCAGAGTACTTCTATGAGTAATTGAGTTAAATTTTATGTTCTTAAATATGGAACAATACCTGGAGGATAATTCTGTCCTCCTGGAAATACTGTTCTTTACCCTTTTAGAAATAGTTGTGATTATAACCTATTGATAGGTGTTTTCATTTGCCTCTTCTAAAATAATTGAGGCATCGCTACGAATGACAGTGTTTAAAATAAAGCCTTTGCTAGTTCCCAGTTGGCTTATCCGAGCCAAATGGCTGGTCACAATGCTGCTTTCTTGACACTCTGCAATTCAAACTTTGCTTCTAACTAGAGTCAAAGTTGTTGTTTAATCACTAAGTCGTGTCCGACTCTTTTGTGACCCCATGGACTGTAGCCCACCAAGCTCCTCTGTCCATGGCATTTCCCAGGCAAGAATGCTAGGGTGAGTTGCCATTTCCTTCTCAGGGGATCTTTTCAACTCAGTGATCAAACCTGCATCTCCTGCACTGCCAGTCAGATTCTTTACCGCTGAGCCACCGGGGAAGCCTGGTAGCACTGTTGGGGAGAGAGGAGAAACATTACTGTTTATTGTTTTGGACATGGTCAAAGAGCAAGAAAAAACTCACAAACACGGCATATTCATCCTAGGGAATATTCTTATACATGAATGAAATGGAAAGTTGGAGATGGCTCTGACTTCAAAGATTGGCCTCAGTGAATAAAAGTCATTTGCAAAATAGCATGTGTACCAGTGATGGGCTTCCCTAGTATCTCAGTGGTAGAGAATTCGCCTGCAGTGTAGGAGATGGGGCTTCAGTCTCTGGATCAGGAAGACCCCCTGGAGAAGGAAATGGCAACCCACTCCAGAATTCTTACCTGGGAAATGCCATGGACAGAAAGGCCTGGTGGACTATAATCCATGGGGTCACAAGTAACTGGACACAACTGAATGACTAAACATCAACAATAATGTGTACAGTGATGCTATTTACGAGAAAGGCGATACTCAAAAAACCATTTCTATAGGTAGAGAAAAGTTCGGAAGCATTAGGGAAAAGTACAAACTGGTTGTGTTTGAGGAGACGGGGTGAGCCGACCCCAGCTTTAGCTCGAGTGTGACTCAGGGTGGGCTGTGTGTGCACCATATAAAGGGAAGTTTGACAAGCAAGGGCAATTTCTATGAAACGAAAGGTCAGATATTCTGCAGGGATCACTTGATCACTCGTGTGAACTCTTGAAGACAGTGAACTTGGTTCTTGGCCCACAGCTGCTGTGTGAACTCGGCTGTGTGCCTGGGATGTGGACTCAGGCTGGAGCCAGGCTCCCTGAAGTGGGTTCCTTGCAGGCACTCGTCCTCCCCACTGGCTTGAAGGCAGAGCCTGAAGCACGTGGTCGTGCTCAGAGATTCTGTTTTCTCACCACCAGGACCAGGGGACTCATCCACAGAGATCTTTCTTTCTCTCTTTTCCCCTACAAGCTGAATTTTTATTAATTTGTGTTGGAGTACAGTTGCTTTACAATGTTGTATTCGTTTCTGCTGTACAGCAAAATGGATCAGCCGTACGTCGACGCGTGTCCTGTCTTTTCTGGATTTTCTTGCTACTTAGGTCACCACAGAGCACGGAGTAGACTCCCCTGTGCTGTGGAGCAGGTTCACACTGACCATCTGCTCTGCACGTAGTGCTGTGTGCACATGCCACCAGTCCCCTGCTTCCCCGGGCATTCATCTGTGCATTCTCTAGCCTGTTTCTCTATTTCTGCTTTGTAAATATGTTCATCTGTATCATCTTTCTAGATTACATATATATGCTGTATTATATGATATTTGTTTTCCTTCTGATTTACTTCCCTCTGAATGACAGGAGAAAACCATAATTCAAAATGATACATGTGCCCCAATGTTCATTGCAGCCCTAATTACAAACTGACACGGAAGCAACCTCAATGTCCACCAAAAGAACATGGATAAAGAAGATGTGGTACATATATAATGGAATATTACTCAGTCACGAAAAGGGATGAAACTGTACAATTTGCAGAGATGTGGGTGGACCTAGGGAGTGTCATGCAGAATGAAGTAACGAGAAAGGCGATACTCAAAAAACCATTTCTATAGGTAGAGAAAAGTTCGGAAGCATTAGGGAAAAGTACAAACTGGTTGTGTTTGAGGAGACGGGGTGAGCCGACCCCAGCTTTAGCTCGAGTGTGACTCAGGGTGGGCTGTGTGTGCACCATATAAAGGGAAGTTTGACAAGCAAGGGCAATTTCTATGAAACGAAAGGTCAGATATTCTGCAGGGATCACTTGATCACTCGTGTGAACTCTTGAAGACAGTGAACTTGGTTCTTGGCCCACAGCTGCTGTGTGAACTCGGCTGTGTGCCTGGGATGTGGACTCAGGCTGGAGCCAGGCTCCCTGAAGTGGGTTCCTTGCAGGCACTCGTCCTCCCCACTGGCTTGAAGGCAGAGCCTGAAGCACGTGGTCGTGCTCAGAGATTCTGTTTTCTCACCACCAGGACCAGGGGACTCATCCACAGAGATCTTTCTTTCTCTCTTTTCCCCTACAAGCTGAATTTTTATTAATTTGTGTTGGAGTACAGTTGCTTTACAATGTTGTATTCGTTTCTGCTGTACAGCAAAATGGATCAGCCGTACGTCGACGCGTGTCCTGTCTTTTCTGGATTTTCTTGCTACTTAGGTCACCACAGAGCACGGAGTAGACTCCCCTGTGCTGTGGAGCAGGTTCACACTGACCATCTGCTCTGCACGTAGTGCTGTGTGCACATGCCACCAGTCCCCTGCTTCCCCGGGCATTCATCTGTGCATTCTCTAGCCTGTTTCTCTATTTCTGCTTTGTAAATATGTTCATCTGTATCATCTTTCTAGATTACATATATATGCTGTATTATATGATATTTGTTTTCCTTCTGATTTACTTCCCTCTGAATGACAGGAGAAAACCATAATTCAAAATGATACATGTGCCCCAATGTTCATTGCAGCCCTAATTACAAACTGACACGGAAGCAACCTCAATGTCCACCAAAAGAACATGGATAAAGAAGATGTGGTACATATATAATGGAATATTACTCAGTCACGAAAAGGGATGAAACTGTACAATTTGCAGAGATGTGGGTGGACCTAGGGAGTGTCATGCAGAATGAAGTAAGTCAGAAAGAGGTGGTTCTCATGTTGAAGCTTATCTGCACCTTCTGGGCCCTGTGACTAGTCTCTCGCCCTCTCTCCCTGTCCTGGGATTCTCAGCGTTGCCGTCGAGAGATGCCTGGGAGCGCCACGTGACTGTGGTCAGGGATTACCGAGGTCCACGGTAAAACTGGAGGGGACCTCGCACAGTGAGCAGCTGTCTGTTATCACCTTTGTCACCTTGAATGTGACAGAGTGGTGGCTGTGGACATGAATTCTCATTTCTTGAGGATAGAGGATTAGAAAAATATAGATATCTCTGGAAAAGAATACTCGTTAGAGTTGTAACTCTAAAAGTCTAGGAACACAGAAGTGTTACAGAATGCACTTCTTTCCTTCATGTAGTATTTGGAGACTATTAGAAAATTTTTCTAACTGTAGGCCAGCATGAGTCAAACATGTTATGGACTGAATTTTTATGTCCTGCAGTTACTGAGAAAATAAGACATCTTTAAGGAGACGGGGGGGAGAGAGAGTGGCCCCGAGCAGCAGAGGCCCTGTCCCTGAGCCCACAGCTCCTGCAGTCTGGGGTGGGCAGACACGCTGAGGTCTTTCTAAAAAACAGGCAGAGTTTAGATTCTCCCCCCACCTCTGGTTTAATTACCCGAGATACCTTCCTCTTAACCTCGACCTTCCGGAGATTCACAGGAAAGAGCCCTTCTCCCGGGTCCTTGAGTGGCATTTCCCTTTGATTGCGAGCACCGCCGTGCATCCGTTATTAGAAAAGACATCAAGAAATAGAATCAAACCAGCACATTTCCTCATTTTATTTTCCATAAAACACATCCGCCCTGTCCCTGTGAGAAGAGTGGAGTATCATTGGTTTTGTGCCCCAGGTGATAATAGCATATGTTTTTTTTCCTTCTGATTTACTTCCCTCTGAATGACAGGAGAAACCATAATTCAAAATGATACATGTGCCCCAATGTTCATTGCAGCCCTAATTACAAACTGACACGGAAGCAACCTCAATGTCCACCAAAAGAACATGGATAAAGAAGATGTGGTACATATATAATGGAATATTACTCAGTCACGAAAAGGGATGAAACTGTACAATTTGCAGAGATGTGGGTGGACCTAGGGAGTGTCATGCAGAATGAAGTAAGTCAGAAAGAGGTGGTTCTCATGTTGAAGCTTATCTGCACCTTCTGGGCCCTGTGACTAGTCTCTCGCCCTCTCTCCCTGTCCTGGGATTCTCAGCGTTGCCGTCGAGAGATGCCTGGGAGCGCCACGTGACTGTGGTCAGGGATTACCGAGGTCCACGGTAAAACTGGAGGGGACCTCGCACAGTGAGCAGCTGTCTGTTATCACCTTTGTCACCTTGAATGTGACAGAGTGGTGGCTGTGGACATGAATTCTCATTTCTTGAGGATAGAGGATTAGAAAAATATAGATATCTCTGGAAAAGAATACTCGTTAGAGTTGTAACTCTAAAAGTCTAGGAACACAGAAGTGTTACAGAATGCACTTCTTTCCTTCATGTAGTATTTGGAGACTATTAGAAAATTTTTCTAACTGTAGGCCAGCATGAGTCAAACATGTTATGGACTGAATTTTTATGTCCTGCAGTTACTGAGAAAATAAGACATCTTTAAGGAGACGGGGGGGAGAGAGAGTGGCCCCGAGCAGCAGAGGCCCTGTCCCTGAGCCCACAGCTCCTGCAGTCTGGGGTGGGCAGACACGCTGAGGTCTTTCTAAAAAGCAGGCAGAGTTTAGATTCTCCCCCCACCTCTGGTTTAATTACCCGAGATACCTTCCTCTTAACCTCGACCTTCCGGAGATTCACAGGAAAGAGCCCTTCTCCCGGGTCCTTGAGTGGCATTTCCCTTTGATTGCGAGCACCGCCGTGCATCCGTTATTAGAAAAGACATCAAGAAATAGAATCAAACCAGCACATTTCCTCATTTTATTTTCCATAAAACACATCCGCCCTGTCCCTGTGAGAAGAGTGGAGTATCATTGGTTTTGTGCCCCAGGTGATAAACCTCAAGTTTCTGCTTGCTCTGAAAGATTCCACAATATAAATAACTTTTTCTCTAAAAGCCTCATCTGTTTTACATTTCGAGGCAGTTTTGACTGCCGGGTCGGGAGGCTGGCCTAGGAGTTCTGCTGAAGCCAGAGCCTGTGTGCTTCCCAAACTGGAGCGTGAGTCTGTGTGCTGCTTTCAAGATCAAAGACAGACTTGCGTCCAGCTGAGTGGAGCCCGAGCTCTGAGGAGTGTAGTTTTGGTGGCAGTAAAGACGTGAAAGGCGTCTTCCTGCTCAGCAGCAGCCCCTGGCGTGGAAGGCGCAGAGTCCTCTCTGAGCTGCGGGCTCCTCGCAGGGTCTTCCTCCCGCAGGGCCCACGCCCGATGAGGGGACGCTGCCCTGGAGAAGCGGTGTGATGCAGCAGCGTTGGGTCTCGTCTGTTCGGCCTTGTGTTTGGAGACTGGAATTGTTGCTTTGTTTGCTGCCTCTCACAGCGCCTCCTCTGGCGTCTGTGCAGCCTGCCTGGAAGGGGACGCGGTGGATGACATGTCTCCCCCAAAGCCGCATGTTGAAGCCCAACCCCCAGTGCGATGGTATTTGGAGATGGGGCCTTCGGGAGGTGATCAGGTTTAGATGAGGCCATGTGCACGGTGTCCTGGCAGTGCGATTCGTGCCCGTATGAGAAGAGGAGGAGACGGCAGAGCTCTCTCCACTGTGAGAAGACAGCTCTCTGGAAGCCAAGAAGAGCGTCCTCTTACCAGGAGCTGGATGTGCCAGCACCTGGGTCTTAGACGCCAAGCCTTCGGAGCTGTGCGAGGGGCATGTTTGCTGTGCCAGCTGCCTGTCTGTGGGCTTCAGCGCCAGCACCCTGAGCTAAGAGCGGTAGAGAGGTCTGGGAGCCCTTTCCAGGGGACACGTCTGGCCTCTGTGTGTCAGGGAGCACAGCCTTCCGTTTGGGGATGTATTATACAGAGGAGCAAGGGGACAGGCACTTAGCAAGTACCAAGTACTTGCTGGCTTCTCAGGTGGCTCGGTGGTAAAGAATCCACGCCAATGCAGGGAACACAGGTTCGATCCTGGTCTGGGCCCCGCAAGGGCAAAAAGCCCACAGCAGCTTCCTTTTTTTCCCCCTCCAAATTCATGGTTTTCCCATGCCCATTTCTGTTTAAAGATTCCACAATATAAATAACTTTTCTCTAAAAGCCTCATCTGTTTTACATTTCGAGGCAGTTTTGACTGCCGGGTCGGGAGGCTGGCCTAGGAGTTCTGCTGAAGCCAGAGCCTGTGTGCTTCCCAAACTGGAGCGTGAGTCTGTGTGCTGCTTTCAAGATCAAAGACAGACTTGCGTCCAGCTGAGTGGAGCCCGAGCTCTGAGGAGTGTAGTTTTGGTGGCAGTAAAGACGTGAAAGGCGTCTTCCTGCTCAGCAGCAGCCCCTGGCGTGGAAGGCGCAGAGTCCTCTCTGAGCTGCGGGCTCCTCGCAGGGTCTTCCTCCCGCAGGGCCCACGCCCGATGAGGGGACGCTGCCCTGGAGAAGCGGTGTGATGCAGCAGCGTTGGGTCTCGTCTGTTCGGCCTTGTGTTTGGAGACTGGAATTGTTGCTTTGTTTGCTGCCTCTCACAGCGCCTCCTCTGGCGTCTGTGCAGCCTGCCTGGAAGGGGACGGGGTGGATGACATGTCTCCCCCAAAGCCGCATGTTGAAGCCCAACCCCCAGTGCGATGGTATTTGGAGATGGGGCCTTCGGGAGGTGATCAGGTTTAGATGAGGCCATGTGCACGGTGTCCTGGCAGTGCGATTCGTGCCCGTATGAGAAGAGGAGGAGACGGCAGAGCTCTCTCCACTGTGAGAAGACAGCTCTCTGGAAGCCAAGAAGAGCGTCCTCTTACCAGGAGCTGGATGTGCCAGCACCTGGGTCTTAGACGCCAAGCCTTCGGAGCTGTGCGAGGGGCATGTTTGCTGTGCCAGCTGCCTGTCTGTGGGCTTCAGCGCCAGCACCCTGAGCTAAGAGCGGTAGAGAGGTCTGGGAGCCCTTTCCAGGGGACACGTCTGGCCTCTGTGTGTCAGGGAGCACAGCCTTCCGTTTGGGGATGTATTATACAGAGGAGCAAGGGGACAGGCACTTAGCAAGTACCAAGTACTTCGCTGGCTTCTCAGGTGGCTCGGTGGTAAAGAATCCACACGCCAATGCAGGGAACACAGGTTCGATCCCTGGTCTGGGAAGACCCCACACGCATAGGGCAACTAAGCCACAACTATTGAGCCCGCACACTCTAGAGCCTGTGCTCCTTGACAAGAGAAGACACTGCCATGGTAGCCCCCACACCACAGCTAGAGAGCAGCCCTGCTTGCTGCAGCCAGAGAAAACCTGCACACAACAACAAGGGCCCATCACAGCCAAGCATAAATCAGTAAGGAAAAATGTATATTAAAAATTAGTGGGGGCTTCCCTGGTGGTCCAGTGGGTAAAGACTCTGCCTTGCAGTGCAAGGGGCACCGGTTCGATCCCTGGCCTGGGAAGATCCCACGTGTTTCAGAGCAGCTGGACCGATGTGTCCAATTACCGAGCAGGAGCTCTGGAGCACGTGTGCCAGGAGCCGCTCTGCAATGAGAGAGGCCACTGCAATGGGAGGCCCACACAGGCCAAAGAAATAAAAGAAAGACCAATTTAAAAAAGTGGCCCAAAAAAGAGAAAAAAAATTAGTGGACCTTGGGGACAGGGAGGAATGGGTGAGATGTATAGAAAGAGTAGCATGGAAACTTACATTACCATATGTAAAATAGATAGCCTGAATCTGCTGTCAGGCTAAGTTAACTCAGACAGGGGCTCCCTAAATACCTAGAGCGGAGGGATGGGGAGGGAGATAGGAGGGAACTTCAAGAGGGAGGGGACGTAGGTCTGTGGCTGATTCAGGCTGACGTGTGGCAGCAAACAACAAAACCCTGTGAAAACTAAAAACTAATATTAAAAAATGACTGACGCGTCGTTGGTTCTCAGTGTAATGTTGGTGCCAGGGGTGCAGCACGGTGACTCAGTTACACGTGCGTGTGTGTCTTTTGTAGGCCATTTTCCTTACAGGTCATGACAGTATTGAGTAGAATTTCCTGCACTGTACAGTAGGGCTTTGTTGTTCATCTGTTTCATATATAATAGTGTTTGCATTTTAATTGCGTGCTCTTAATTTAGTCCTCCTTCTCCGCTTTCCCCCCTGGTAACCTTAAGTTTGTTTTCTGTCTGTCAGTCCTTTTTCTGTTTTGTAAATAAATTCATTTGTCTCTTTTTCAGATTCCACATATAAATGATATCATACGATATCTGTCTTTCAGTCTGACCTGGTGTAATACTCTCTAGGTCCATCCCTGTTGCTGCACATGGGATTATTTCATTCTTTCTTACGGCTGAGTACTACTCTGTTGTACACATGTACCACATCACCACGTCTGTTTTACCCATTTACCTGTCGGTGGACCTTTGGCGTCGTTTCCATGTCCTGGCTGTTGTGACTAGCGCTGCTGTGAACATCGGGGTCACGCATCGTTTCACATCAGAGTTTCTCTGGCTGTAGGCTCAGGAGCGGCACTGCCGGGGCCCAGGCTGGCTCTCTTTTGGTTTTAAAGGGATCCCTCGGTGTTCCCCACAGTGACGGCCCCGGTGTCCCCCCGCCGGCGGGGTGGGTGGCTACGGATCCAGCTCGCGTTGAGGCGGGAGGTGTGACCCGAGATTTCCTGGGAAGAGAGGGCCGGCTGCTGAGCGGAGGTCTGCCTCAGTCAGCCTGCGCTGCTCTAAGAAAGCGCCACAGACAGGGCGGCGCAAAGGGCTGACCTTTATTCCTCCAGGTCCTGGGGGCTGGAAGGCCAAGATCAAGGGGCAAGCACGGTGCTCTGGGGACAGCCCTTTCCTGGCTTGCAGACGTCCGCTTCCCACTGCGTCCTCACACGACAGCGAGCCCTCGGGGTGTCTCCTCTTCTCACAGGAGCACAGACCCGTGGGATCCGGGCCCGTCCTACGACCGCCTTTACCCTTAATCGCCTCCTCATAGGCCCCGCCTCCGGGATCCAGGCACACGGGAGACGCGGGCTTCGGTGCACACAGAGCTTCCGCAGCCCGGTTACAGCTGGTCAAAACCCACTACGCAGCACTCTTAGCTGCAAGACGAAGAGTTTGCACCTCCACCTGAGCCAGCTCTCCTCGACTAGGGGGCCCAGCCTAGGCTCCGATCACCCTGGGGGACTGGCGGCCCTGGCCCCTGCTGTCCAGAAGAGAGCTCCCAGGGGAGTCAGGGCCTGGCTTCCCCCAGCGAGCTCTGACCTGGGCTCCCAGGCTGGACACCGCAGTGGGGTTTTGGAGGGACAGGTTCCTGCGCTCAGCCCCACCCCCACCCCCGCCACGTCTTCACGTTTCTGGACAGAAGGCCGCGGAGAAGAAAGCCATCCGGCCTCGCGCTCCTTGAAAGCGGGGAGGGCAGAGAATCAGGAGCGGTCTCCTGCCAGCAGGCCACGGGAACCTTCCCCGAGCTCGGACGACTGGATTCATAGTTTCAAAGTGTGGCACCAGTGCATCTTGCTTTGTCTAGTGATATTTTGCAAACCATGGAATGGATGCTTTAAGTCAGGACACATGTGTGAAAAATGCAGGACTCATTCCTTCCCTCTTCTTCCAGTCCTGACCCACAGGGCGAAGGCTGAGGTTATGGAAAAGAATTCCTAAAGGCGGCCTTTGGGGCCCATTGCTTTCACCTGGGCTCTGGTTTTCCTTTCAGTCTTCCCCACCGAGCAGGTTCTGGTGCAAAGAGGGGTAGTCCAGACGTGGAGACAAACTGAGACGTTGCCGACTGGCCCTAGGATCTTGAGGAAAGCCGCAGCGTGCGCGGCGGAGGGAGCAGGGCAGCGCGCTGGGCCGCCGGGAACAAGTGCTCGCTGTGGAAGGTGTGCAGCCCGGGGAGGCCCGCGGCCGCCAACAGTGTGTCTTTGTGCTCCGGCTCCGGGACTAACGGCCTGAAGCTGGTAGCTAGAAGTCTAGCCACCAGGCAGCGGTTTAAATCAAAATAATCACTTTAAGAAACGGTAGGGAGCTTAGCTGGAGAACCGTTTCCTCTGCCCTGAAATGCTAAAAACACATTCTGATTTATGCTGTTAGCTCTGGGCAGCTCAGTAAAACGTCCAGAGGAGCGCAGACCCCTCCCGCTGCCTCCCCCACTCCAGGATGAAAAGCGCTTCAGGAGGAGAGTTTGTGGAAGGCCTTTAGTGCCAGCGAGTGGCTGCTGAAAGGGCTCAGGTCTGTGGGGAGACGGCGGGGCACGCTGTGTGGCCGCCGGCCTGGGAGCGCGTGCTGAGGCTTGCTTCCCTTTCGTCAGAGCGGGAGTCCGGGACCGTGCTCTGCCTCTTTAACTTGGTGGGGTCCCTTGAATTTGAGGTCGGGATTCTTCTTCCTTAAGACAAGCAGGAGCAGTGCCAGCCTCGGGCATGTGCCGGGTCAGGCTTCATGCGAGGCTGGCTCTGCCCCCGTGTCCCACCTTCGTGTCCCGCTCTGGGCGTGGCGTCATGTGCCCTGTCCCTTCTCTCCGCAGGCGACGAGGTTGTCTCAGTTTCTTCCGTCAGGCCGGTGTGGGTTGGCGGCTGGAGGCCAATGTCCTCCTCGTCGGGCAGGTGGGCGAGTGCCACATGGGGGCATGCGGGGCTGCCTGGGCCTGGGGTCCTGCACCCCGGCCTCCTGGGCTCCGTCCGTCCTGGGTCCACATGTGTGAAAATGCAGGACTCATTCCTTCCCTCTTCTTCCAGTCCTGACCCACAGGCGAAGGCTGAGGTTATGGAAAAGAATTCCTAAAGGCGGCCTTTGGGGCCCATTGCTTTCACCTGGGCTCTGGTTTTCCTTTCAGTCTTCCCCACCGAGCAGGTTCTGGTGCAAAGAGGGGTAGTCCAGACGTGGAGACAAACTGAGACGTTGCCGACTGGCCCTAGGATCTTGAGGAAAGCCGCAGCGTGCGCGGCGGAGGGAGCAGGGCAGCGCGCTGGGCCGCCGGGAACAAGTGCTCGCTGTGGAAGGTGTGCAGCCCGGGGAGGCCCGCGGCCGCCAACAGTGTGTCTTTGTGCTCCGGCTCCGGGACTAACGGCCTGAAGCTGGTAGCTAGAAGTCTAGCCACCAGGCAGCGGTTTAAATCAAAATAATCACTTTAAGAAACGGTAGGGAGCTTAGCTGGAGAACCGTTTCCTCTGCCCTGAAATGCTAAAAACACATTCTGATTTATGCTGTTAGCTCTGGGCAGCTCAGTAAAACGTCCAGAGGAGCGCAGACCCCTCCCGCTGCCTCCCCCACTCCAGGATGAAAAGCGCTTCAGGAGGAGAGTTTGTGGAAGGCCTTTAGTGCCAGCGAGTGGCTGCTGAAAGGGCTCAGGTCTGTGGGGAGACGGCGGGGCACGCTGTGTGGCCGCCGGCCTGGGAGCGCGTGCTGAGGCTTGCTTCCCTTTCGTCAGAGCGGGAGTCCGGGACCGTGCTCTGCCTCTTTAACTTGGTGGGGTCCCTTGAATTTGAGGTCGGGATTCTTCTTCCTTAAGACAAGCAGGAGCAGTGCCAGCCTCGGGCATGTGCCGGGTCAGGCTTCATGCGAGGCTGGCTCTGCCCCCGTGTCCCACCTTCGTGTCCCGCTCTGGGCGTGGCGTCATGTGCCCTGTCCCTTCTCTCCGCAGGCGACGAGGTTGTCTCAGTTTCTTCCGTCAGGCCGGTGTGGGTTGGCGGCTGGAGGCCAATGTCCTCCTCGTCGGGCAGGTGGGCGAGTGCCACATGGGGGGCATGCGGGGCTGCCTGGGCCTGGGGTCCTGCACCCCGGCCTCCTGGGCTCCCGTCCCGTCCTGGGTCCAGGGCCAGCTTCCCACCCCCTTGCCCTCCACTGCGATCTGGTCTGTTGGTTTGTGGGTTTCGTTCAGGGAGTCCACGGTGACGGTGCTCTGGGTGGGTTCCGTGTGGTGCTTCCTTCAAAGCAGCTCTGCCAGTGGCCGGGATGCCCCCTCGGGACCAGTGGACGCGGCCAGTGGTCTGGGGGAGGCCAGAGTTTCCAGGAAGCGGGACAGGAGGGTGGCGATGGGTGTCGTGGGCTCCTGTCTGCCTCGTGCGTTTACCACCTACAGATGCTCCGAGACTTGGCCCTGGGGCACGGTCCGTGGACGGAGCGTGGGTATTTGGAGCAAGCTTATGGGAAAGGGGCAGAGTCCACTTTCTCTCAAGCAAGTAGGGAATTGCAGCGATAGCCTCCCCCAGCCCCCGTCTCGATCTGCATTTCTTCAGGGGCTGTGGCCGTCAGGGTGTGTTATGTGGGCAGTAGGCTTAGGGTAGACGGGTTGCCTTGGGGGACCACGCGGGCCTCGGACCCACTTCTGCACCTGGACTTCTCCTCGGGGGTGTGGCGTGCCCGCCTCGAATGGGAGCCGTGCGTGTCCCGGGCCTGTGGCCGTCGGGGTCGTTGCGCCAGCCCACCAGCTCCTTCCCTGGCTTCGGGCGCCCTCTGTGTGTTCCCAGACGCCCTGGTAAAGGACGCGGCTCGCTTCGGGTCTGACCTGCTCTGGTCCTGAAACCACGGTGCTGAGGCTGCTTCCTTTCGTCAGGCGGGAGTCGGGACCGTGCTCTCTCTTTAACGTGGGGTCCCTTGAATTTGAGGTCGGGATTCTTCTTCCTTAAGACAAGCAGGAGCAGTGCCAGCCTCGGGCATGTGCCGGGTCAGGCTTCATGCGAGGCTGGCTCTGCCCCCGTGTCCCACCTTCGTGTCCCGCTCTGGGCGTGGCGTCATGTGCCCTGTCCCTTCTCTCCGCAGGCGACGAGGTTGTCTCAGTTTCTTCCGTCGGGCCCGGTGTGGGTTGGCGGCTGGAGGCCAATGTCCTCCTCGTCGGGCAGGTGGGCGAGTGCCACATGGGGGGCATGCGGGGCTGCCTGGGCCTGGGGTCCTGCACCCCGGCCTCCTGGGCTCCCGTCCCGTCCTGGGTCCAGGGCCAGCTTCCCACCCCCTTGCCCTCCACTGCGATCTGGTCTGTTGGTTTGTGGGTTTCGTTCAGGGAGTCCACGGTGACGGTGCTCTGGGTGGGTTCCGTGTGGTGCTTCCTTCAAAGCAGCTCTGCCAGTGGCCGGGATGCCCCCTCGGGACCAGTGGACGCGGCCAGTGGTCTGGGGGAGGCCAGAGTTTCCAGGAAGCGGGACAGGAGGGTGGCGATGGGTGTCGTGGGCTCCTGTCTGCCTCGTGCGTTTACCACCTACAGATGCTCCGAGACTTGGCCCTGGGGCACGGTCCGTGGACGGAGCGTGGGTATTTGGAGCAAGCTTATGGGAAAGGGGCAGAGTCCACTTTCTCTCAAGCAAGTAGGGAATTGCAGCGATAGCCTCCCCCAGCCCCCGTCTCGATCTGCATTTCTTCAGGGGCTGTGGCCGTCAGGGTGTGTTATGTGGGCAGTAGGCTTAGGGTAGACGGGTTGCCTTGGGGGACCACGCGGGCCTCGGACCCACTTCTGCACCTGGACTTCTCCTCGGGGGTGTGGCGTGCCCGCCTCGAATGGGAGCCGTGCGTGTCCCGGGCCTGTGGCCGTCGGGGTCGTTGCGCCAGCCCACCAGCTCCTTCCCTGGCTTCGGGCGCCCTCTGTGTGTTCCCAGACTCCCTGGTAACGGACGCGGCTCGCTTCGGGTCTGACCTGCTCTGGTCACCTGAACACACGCACGGTGGTCCCTCCCAGGTGGTTGTCCTTTCAATCCATCTTTTCTCTGCAAGTGCTCCTTAGTGTGAGTCAGGAAACCCATGAAGACGGCCCTCTTGTGGGGAGCTCAGCCGCACAGCCCGCCCCGCGGGCTTCCCCTGCAGGAGGCGCTCGTGGGCGGGGCTGGCAGGCGCTCGTGGGCGGGGCTGGCAGGAGCCGCGGTGTCCTCGGCGACACCTGGGATGAGAGTGGGGTCCGTGGAGTACGTGGGAGGACATCAGGCCCGGCAGCCGGTACACAGGCGGTAGGCGCTGGCCATTCCTAAAGCGTGTAGCAACGGGAGTCATAATATAGCTGATGCTCAGGAGGATGGGGGGCCAGGAGTGTCTGAGAAACTGGGAGAAGACGAAATTAAGAAATCCTTCCCAACGCCGACTGTCCGTCTTGCAGAAAAGCACTTAGATTTTGACAGCTGCGCCCCTCTGTGGTTTCCCTTTTTCATCCGTGGGTTCCGGCCCTGCCTCGTCCTTGTTCAGCCCCGGCTGAGCGGAGCAGCGCCGACGGCACCGGGCTGTGGCTCTGTGGCCTGTCGCGGAACGTGGGGCTGGAGGCGTGGCCCGGAGGGGACGTGACCGCCAGGCCTTGGAGCCGGGCCGACGTCTCCTCTTTGGGACGCTCTCGGGACGTCGGCCCGGTCCTGGCCAGAAGGCGGAGGCTGTGCACGAGCTCTTGCCGTTGTGCTGAGTCGTGCTTCGTCACTCTGTTGTGTCTGACTGTGCGGCCCTCCGGACCGCAGCTGCCAGGCTCCTCTGTCCACGGGGTTCTCCAGGCGAGCGCGCTGGAGCGGGGTGCCATCTCCTCCTCCAGGGAGTCTTCCCAGTTCAGGGACCGAACCCACGTCTCCTGGGTCTCTCGCACTCGCAGGTGGATTCTTTACCACTGGCATCACCTGGGAAGCCTCTTGAGCCCGAAGTGCCCTGACGGTGCAAGGAGGCAGTTCAGGAAGGGGCAGCTGGGTGGGGTGGCCTCAGGGCCTCTCCTGGGTCTGGAAGGTGCTGAGGAGCTGAGACACCGAGGGCCCTGGATGCCGGCCAGGAACCGAGCGGGTTCCAAGGACACTGAGAGCCGCAGAGGAGCCCCGGTCCATCGGGGAGCTCAGGCGGGGACCTGCGGCCAGAAGGGAGGAGGGAGGCTGCTTAGGAGCCCCACCCATTGCTCTCGTGTGGAAATAAATCGGGGCATTTGCAGACATCCCAGGGGCCCACATCCACTCTCATTCGTAGATCACCTCCTGGCTGAATTTAAAATCGTATGACTTTAAATAAACGAATGGACACAGCCCTTTTAAGGTAATGTTCGCGAAGAGCTTCTGGTCGCAGCCAGTCCTGGTCTCCATCAGGACTGCTGCCGCTGTCTCAGGGCCTGTTACCAGGTCCCAGCGCTGGGCCCGCACTACGTTCTGAAGCCAAGGGCAATTATTAACGTCTTTCAGTGGAAGAACTTCTTTTAGAAGCGTTGATGCGGCAAAGGGAAACGTGTAGCTTAGCAGGTGGCTTCCCATCACCACAGCCTTTTGTGAGCAGCAGAGAGAACCATGCTGGTGGAGGAAGAGAGTCTGGTGCATGTTGCCTCCTACAGTGAAAGGCGGTGGCCGTGGGAGGCTCTGTGAAGCCCATCCTGGTCTCCAGGTGGCGGCGTGTAGAGGAAGCCCCGTCCCACAGCCCTGTAGAGGAAGTGAAGGGAGCTCAGTAAGCCTTGAGTGCCCCGTCCTGCCCAGGCACACGGGAGACAGAGCCACAGCCACGCGGACACAGAGGAGTGCGGTCAGACGTAGGGACACACACACACACACGTTGACATGGACCCTGGGCTGCCGGCAGACACACGTGAACACTCACATCCAGACACACAGGCAGACACATTCCGACGCAGACACACTCGTAGACAGATATCCACAGACCCAAACGCACACGGGCTCTGGTCTGGCCTCACTGGCTCCTGACTATCGGAGGAAGCGGTTTGGTAAAGACAGAATAAACCGGGCCTGTCCCGGCTGTGGTAAATGCTGCTGCAGTGAGCGCTGAGGTCATGGGCCTTTTTGAACTATGTTTTTTCTGGGTATATGTCCAGTAGTGGGATTGCTGGGTCATATGGTAGTTTTATTCCTAGTTTTTAAAGGAATTTCCATACTCTTCTCCATAGTGGCTGGTGGCTGTGTAACCCAGGCAGCTCAGCCCTGTGCTCCGTGCTGACCTAGATGGGAGGGATGGGGGTGGAGTGGGAAGAAGGCTCAGAAGAGAAGAGACGTATGTATACATACGGCTGGTGTACACTGTTGGTCAGCAGAAACCATCACAGCATCGTAAACCAACTCTCCTCCAATTAAAAATAACGAAAAAATAAACCCAGCACCCCCTGTGCTACCCACGAAGCCCCTGGCCTTGTCTGACCACTGCGCTCTCCCTGGTCTCCTGTCGTCCGCGTCTGTGCCCGGGCACAGGGGCCTTGAGCCCGTGCAGTGTGAGCTCCAAGGATTGTCCGCGTCCTTCTGACTCTTTGCCCAGGATCAGTTGTGAGATTTTTCTCTCAACCAGAGTGAAACGCGTCCACTTTTCCTGCAGAGCTCACAAAGAAACCTCTCTGGTTTCTGCTGAAGCAGACTTCCACTGGGTGTTGAAAAACGATTTTCTTGTTCCCTGTGCTCTTTTTATTGAAGTCTCCAGAGTGGAGCGTTTGCTTTTATGAATGCTGGGCTTCACGAAAACTCATAACATCTGTGATGGTTAAGTGCGTAAACATACAATGCCTGTTTTGCTCTTTTAAAAGGCCCTGGTGAGTTTGATCACATTATCCGACAGGATGGGACCTCTGTCCCCAGAGCCCGTCTCCCCTACCCCACCCCCACCTTCCAGAGAGGTTGGAACCATGCTGTGGGCATCCCCCTGCATGCCTACTTGGGGAACAGACCCGGGGTCGCAGCAGACTGGCTCAGAAATGGAGAATTTTTTCAATTCGAAGTCTTCCATCACAGTGAACCCTCCCCCCACCCTGGTTTTGGTCTCTCTGTGCTTTGTGTCTTGTTTTATAAAATGGTGATTTGTAATGAAGGGAGACAATGTTGAGGGCTGCAGAATAGGCAGGACTAGGTGGTTCTGGGTGCCAGGAAGTGGGGTCACTGCAGATGTTGTTGGGGGGCAGTCACAGCCCACCTCGGGGCCAGGAGGCACACTTGGGAACAAGCGGCCATTCCAGGGGGGCTGGAGGAAAACTCTTGCAGCCCAGTCTGGGCGCCTTGGGCCTCCTAACCTGTGGGGGCTCCCTCACGCCCACCCTCACACCTCCTCTCCGGGCCTTGAGGCTACTCTGGTCTTGGACGTGTGGTTTGGCTGACTCGCTCTGACCCCAAACGGCCTATTGTACCACCTTGCAGGATTTGCCTTTACTAGCTGTCAGGCGTAGCTGAGCTTCCAAAGGCGCGCTCTTCCCTGAATTACGAGTTGTGGTGGACATGTCTTTCAGAGTCCAAAGGGAGAATTATACACCTGGTGTGTCCAGGTGATACTAAAGATGTTAACTGCCTAATAAGCTATAAATCTCAAAATAAACTCGTGAACAAGACAGCAAAAGCTGGGCTTCCCCTGGTGGTCCAGTGGGTAAGGACACCGCCTTGCAGTGCAAGAGGCGCCGGTTCGAGCCCTGGCCTGGGAAGATCCCATGTGCCGCGGAGCAGCTGGACTGATGTGTCCAATCACCGAGCTGGAGCTCTGGAGCGCATGTGCCCAGAGCCGGTGCTCTGTGACAACAGAAGCCATCGCGATGGGAGGCCCACAGGAGCCAAAGAACAAAGATGGATGAAAATAGAGAAATGGAAGACCAATAGAAGTGGCCCGCCTGCTCCCCTCCCTCCCCACCCCACTCCACCGCCCCCCCCAAAAAAAGATAGCAAAAGCTTCAGGTCAGCAAGCATATGTGAATCCAATCTTGTGGGGGCAGTGGGTGCGCGAATCATTTCTGTTTTTCCTAAAATGTATACTTAATGTGGCAGTTTGACAATGAAAATGATCATTTGAGAGTTTAAACATTGTTTTGCATGTTCTAGTTAGAATGTGTGAGCAAGTGGAGCTCTGTATCTCTTCCTTTTCTACTATGCAGTTCCAAATCAAGGTATGGGAAAAAGAAGTCAAACCTGCAACTGTGCTTAAAAATTATTTTCTCTACTCACCAAATGTGTACAAGTCAACATAAGCACCCTGAACCTTAAGAAAATTTCTTGTGCTCCGTTGGAATCTTTCCCCTCTTTATAAGACAGTTTAAACATTTTGAAAATGAGACAGCTGGGAAATGAACAATTTACGAGGAGCCTTTGAGAATAACAGCCAGCCCTTTAATTGATCAGCCCCCTCCCCACGCCCCTCGAGATCTCTCACCTTTGGATACTGTTCATAAAACATGCAGGGTGGACGGGTTTGTTGCCCTATAGCCAGTTTTTTTTAACTTCCCCTCTTACTTAATTAATTCTCAGCTTATAATATTTGGTGACTTTTTTATTGTTACGAATTTTGATTTCACTGTAGTGGATGTGATTTCACTAGTGTGTGTGTGTGTGTGTACATGTATATTAAGACCAGGAAACACTGTAGAAGAGAAATTCTTAAGGAAATATTTAATAACACATGTATATATATAAGATTTTTAAATCTGAAATGAACTTTTTAAAACAGTTTTTCTTGGACACAGTTTCCTTAAAGAAAAATGACTTCATGAATTTCCTTCTGATGGCTCTCTCTAACCCAGTCATCTTAGACTGTTGTAGAGGGACAGGGCTTAAGTGACCTGAGCTGTCCCCCCCGACCCCTGGGCTAGGAGAGGGCGCTCCTCTCGTCCCTGGGGAGGCAGGGCCGGGGCGTGCGGCTCTCGCCTGGTGGTCCTGGCTCCCCAGGGCAGCGTTCGAGGAGACTGGATGCTGCTGAGCCCCGGCTCGTGAGACCTGGGCCAAGAAGGCGCACTGCGTCGCTCTGCCTGACGGGGTCACACAGCCCAGGAGCCCCTGCGGTCCAGGGGGAGGTGGGGGCCGCGGCATTGGCCCGATGCTCCGCTGCTGTGCCGCACCATCCCGAACGCCTGCGGTTTTCCCGCGGGCCCTTTGGTCATCGTCTTCAGAGTCTCCTGAGCCCTTCTTCCTGCCCAGAGGCTCGGAGCTCCTTGGTCCAGGGTGCAGTTTGGGGATGTGTATCATTTTAAAGTCTTCTCAGGTCGTTCTGAAGTGTGGACAAGGCTAAGAGCCACTGTCGTGATTGAATAGAAGTAGGCATTTGGTATGCAAGGCAGAACCACCGGGCGAGTGGCCTCTGAAAATACCTGCTCAGCGGGATGGGTTTCTCTAAGACAGCTGCTCGGGCAGGACACGGGCTGTTATGGAGGTGAAGGTCAACCACGGAAGGTCTGGATGCCGCCTGGGCTGCAGGGGCTTTTGGCCTGGACACTGTCCCTGGTGGACCTCTGCCAGAGCCTCGTGGCACCGCTCTGGTCGCCCAGTGCCTGTTTAGTCCTCGCTTTGCCGTGACTGTGATGCATAACCGGAGAGGCCGGGAAGAGCACAGCTTGAAGCGTTCTGAAACGTGCCACGAGGTGAGCAGCCTGTGTGCGGTTGCTAGGCCCCAGGCAGGGAGGCCCCTGAACCCTCTCTGCAGTGGACACAGGGGACCTGGTCCTGGATGCTCATAGCAACGCTGTGCACCTCAGTACAGAAGAAACACTCCAGCCGCACGGGACGGCATGGGCAAATCCCACCATCGGGACATTACGCCAGAGGAGGAGGCCTCGGCCGCCGGTGGGGCTCCTTGTGCAGTGGGTTTGTTAAACCCGGTCAGCAGTGTGGGTGGCAGGTATATACGGGAAGGTGGGGAGGGACTACCACAACCATCATCAGGGCGTTGAGAAGTGGCCACACAAAGAACCGAGGCCCATCCTGGCTCTTGTTGGCAAGCAGCTCTCTGCACCAGCCGCATCGGCTGGGTTGGTCAGAAACGTTGGAGAAGAGGGAGGTGTGGGCAGAGCGAGGCTGCCGCCTGCTTCCAGCAGGAGGGCGGGTGAGACCCGGGGGGCCGCAGGCATGCTTCATTGTGCTGCCGTGTATTCAGACCTGCCTGGGCCTCGGCCCTCCTCCCGGCCCACCCGCTCGCCTGACGCTTGTGCTCAGACATAAGGCAGAGCGCATTCTTGGGCTGGACTGAAAAAGCAACCATTTCCTGGTAGAGGGCTTGGTCCGGTTATAAAGTGGCCTGCCTTGAACAGAGCCCGTGCTATCGGGTTTTATTAGGGCCGTGTTTATCTTGAGCCTCACGGGAGTCAGAGCCGTCGCTCCAGCGGAACTTTTAGGTAAACCTTTGGGCTGCGTCTGAAGGACCACACCTTCCTTCCTTTCAGGCCTCTCAAAAGTTTCTCCCGGCCTTAAAATCACCGGGGGTTTCACTTGGGACCCATAGTTTTTGAGAAGGTTTTAAACATTCGATTCCACTTCAGGTTTTAATTTTGGAATCTTAAGTGCTTGGGTAGATGGTTCCATTACCCAGCATTGTGGGGCTTTGGGGGCTGGAACATAAATCTCACTGACATTTACGTTGCTCAGCTTTAAAGAGCAGCCCTGCTGACGTGTGCTGGGGGACGTTCTCTCCCCACTGCGCCGCGTGGCCGAGCGGGCTTCCACCTCTGCTAGAGTCAGATGTGACAAAAATTCAGACAGAGCACGCACCGAGGCTAAGTCAGGATTCATACCTGCTTGGTTTCTGGATTAAAAAAGAAAGGATACAACACAGTGGCCCTTTAGACAGGTCTGGCTTTAAGAGCCAGTAGCCACTGTGTGAGCTGCCGGTGGTGGGTCCTGACTGGGAGGGGTGGGGATGCTGGTCCTGTGAGGGCAGGGCTGCCGGGGAAGTGAGTTTGATGGGTGCCCAGTGGCTGTCCCAGGGGAGCCGTGCCTGCTCCACCTCCTGCGCCCACTGCTTCCGGTCCTGGTCCCCGAGCCAGGGCTGGGCCTTCCTCTCCGAGTAATAAGAGCCACTGGTCTTTCTCATGGAGATCAGTTTATAACCTGAGATGATTATTTTTCCCTTTACTTTCTATTCATCAGCTGCAGTGGCACTTGGGTGAAATTTACAGCCCTGCAGTTCGGAGGATGAGCCAGCCCGTCTCTCAGCCTTCTGGACGGTGTTTGACCTCCGTGAAGAGTGCCGGAGGCGGGGGGTGAGGCCACAGGGAAAATTGTGTTCACAGCTGCCTTGGATTTTCCAAAAGCTGGACTGGGAAAATGGCTGTTGTAATCAGGGCATTCCAGCCTAGCCAGCAGGGCCCAAGGAGCTTGCTCCCAGCTCATGGGTAGGAGGGCACTAGAGCCCGCTTTTCCTGCATGGGGCCTGGCAGAGTGGAGGCTGCAAGACAAGAGTCCCAAGAGTGGTGATCAAGGAGGGGTCGAGTCACATGGGGTTTGCAGGCTGCCTTTCGCTCCAGCGAACTTTTAGGTAAACCTTTGGGCTGCGTCTGAAGGACCACACCTTCCTTCCTTTCAGGCCTCTCAAAAGTTTCTCCCGGCCTTAAAATCACCGGGGTTTCACTTGGGACCCATAGTTTTGAGAAGGTTTTAAACATTCGATTCCACTTCAGGTTTTAATTTTGGAATCTTAAGTGCTTGGGTAGATGGTTCCATTACCCAGCATTGTGGGGCTTTGGGGGCTGGAACATAAATCTCACTGACATTTACGTTGCTCAGCTTTAAAGAGCAGCCCTGCTGACGTGTGCTGGGGGACGTTCTCTCCCCACTGCGCCGCGTGGCCGAGCGGGCTTCCACCTCTGCTAGAGTCAGATGTGACAAAAATTCAGACAGAGCACGCACCGAGGCTAAGTCAGGATTCATACCTGCTTGGTTTCTGGATTAAAAAAGAAAGGATACAACACAGTGGCCCTTTAGACAGGTCTGGCTTTAAGAGCCAGTAGCCACTGTGTGAGCTGCCGGTGGTGGGTCCTGACTGGGAGGGGTGGGGATGCTGGTCCTGTGAGGGCAGGGCTGCCGGGGAAGTGAGTTTGATGGGTGCCCAGTGGCTGTCCCAGGGGAGCCGTGCCTGCTCCACCTCCTGCGCCCACTGCTTCCGGTCCTGGTCCCCGAGCCAGGGCTGGGCCTTCCTCTCCGAGTAATAAGAGCCACTGGTCTTTCTCATGGAGATCAGTTTATAACCTGAGATGATTATTTTTCCCTTTACTTTCTATTCATCAGCTGCAGTGGCACTTGGGTGAAATTTACAGCCCTGCAGTTCGGAGGATGAGCCAGCCCGTCTCTCAGCCTTCTGGACGGTGTTTGACCTCCGTGAAGAGTGCCGGAGGCGGGGGGTGAGGCCACAGGGAAAATTGTGTTCACAGCTGCCTTGGATTTTCCAAAAGCTGGACTGGGAAAATGGCTGTTGTAATCAGGGCATTCCAGCCTAGCCAGCAGGGCCCAAGGAGCTTGCTCCCAGCTCATGGGTAGGAGGGCACTAGAGCCCGCTTTTCCTGCATGGGGCCTGGCAGAGTGGAGGCTGCAAGACAAGAGTCCCCAAGAGTGGTGATCAAGGAGGGTGATCGAGTCACATGGGGTTTGCAGGCTGCTCTCCTGGTGAAAGAAAGGCACCAAGAGGTGCACAGAGCGGATGTGTGGGTGCTGGTGGGGAGACGGGGATCCCAAGGGCCCGGTACCGGTGGAGACGTTGGTGGCTGAGGCAGTGGGCTGCGGGCTGGATGCAGCCGGCTCAACAAGTTTTCTTGCACGTGGTTCCTGGTACATGGAGCTGCAGATTACACCTGAGCTTGCTGCCTGCTGGGAGATGCCTGTGTTACAGACGTGCATGTGAGCGTGGCCCTGCATCTACACCTCTGCCCCTTCCTGGAGGTGCTGGGCGGCTCCTAACGGGAGAGCTATGAGCAGCGGGGCCCCGAGGGCTGGCGCCGCCCCCTTCTCGAGGACCTCTCCCCTTCCACCCTGGGAGCCCTCTCCCCACTGGGCCTGAAAGAGGCCCCGTCACCCCCAGGATGGAGATTGTTCTTCTGTTTCTGTGTTATTTTGGAGTGGGGTGGGTTCCGTTAGGGCTCAACAGGAGAAAGGCCCAGTAGGAGGTGCGTATGAAGAGCTTCACTGTGAGGATTTGGCCTGTCGTCGGGCAGGCCACACTGGAGGGCTAGACTCTGGCTCTCCCTGAGTCTGCTGCCCCTCCAACAGGGTGGGAGGGCACCCTGATCTGCCTGGAGGTTGGTCAGCTGACCATTCAGGCCCACCCAGATTCTCTAGGGTGACCCACATACCCTCCTTGTTGATGGAGCTGCCGGAGCGTAGCCAGCTAGCCCGGATGGTGGACCCGGCTTCACAGTCAGGGGCGGTCACACCATCTTAATGTTTCATTCAGCATCTCACTGATGCCTTGTGGGGAAAAAAAAAAGGTAGCTAACTCAAAACAGTACCAACACCCATCTAAATAAAGAAAGGCCCCTCCCCGCCCCACTCCCTGGCATGACATGGCCTGGCAGCCCACTGGGTCCTGGGTACTGTGTGAGCCTCTCTTTGGCTCTTCCATGCAGGGGTGAGGGGGGCACTAGAGCCCGCTTTTCCTGCATGGGGCCTGGCAGAGTGGAGGCTGCAAGACAAGAGTCCCCAAGAGTGGTGATCAAGGAGGGTGATCGAGTCACATGGGGTTTGCAGGCTGCTCTCCTGGTGAAAGAAAGGCACCAAGAGGTGCACAGAGCGGATGTGTGGGTGCTGGTGGGGAGACGGGGATCCCAAGGGCCCGGTACCGGTGGAGACGTTGGTGGCTGAGGCAGTGGGCTGCGGGCTGGATGCAGCCGGCTCAACAAGTTTTCTTGCACGTGGTTCCTGGTACATGGAGCTGCAGATTACACCTGAGCTTGCTGCCTGCTGGGAGATGCCTGTGTTACAGACGTGCATGTGAGCGTGGCCCTGCATCTACACCTCTGCCCCTTCCTGGAGGTGCTGGGCGGCTCCTAACGGGAGAGCTATGAGCAGCGGGGCCCCGAGGGCTGGCGCCGCCCCCTTCTCGAGGACCTCTCCCCTTCCACCCTGGGAGCCCTCTCCCCACTGGGCCTGAAAGAGGCCCCGTCACCCCCAGGATGGAGATTGTTCTTCTGTTTCTGTGTTATTTTGGAGTGGGGTGGGTTCCGTTAGGGCTCAACAGGAGAAAGGCCCAGTAGGAGGTGCGTATGAAGAGCTTCACTGTGAGGATTTGGCCTGTCGTCGGGCAGGCCACACTGGAGGGCTAGACTCTGGCTCTCCCTGAGTCTGCTGCCCCTCCAACAGGGTGGGAGGGCACCCTGATCTGCCTGGAGGTTGGTCAGCTGACCATTCAGGCCCACCCAGATTCTCTAGGGTGACCCACATACCCTCCTTGTTGATGGAGCTGCCGGAGCGTAGCCAGCTAGCCCGGATGGTGGACCCGGCTTCACAGTCAGGGGCGGTCACACCATCTTAATGTTTCATTCAGCATCTCACTGATGCCTTGTGGGGAAAAAAAAAAGGTAGCTAACTCAAAACAGTACCAACACCCATCTAAATAAAGAAAGGCCCCTCCCCGCCCCACTCCCTGGCATGACATGGCCTGGCAGCCCACTGGGTCCTGGGTACTGTGTGAGCCTCTCTTTGGCGCTCTCCGTTCTTCACCTCAGTCCTGCAAGGTCAAGCTTGCGCTGACTGGGCAAGATCACCCTGTGGTCAGCTCAGAAGTCTACACAGGCCGAACCTCTGCCGTCCCCGTGTGCGGTGTCTGTGGTCTGGGGAGGCTTGAATCAGGGCTGTAATGGGCTTGTACTTGGCCGCAGACAGAGTACCTTCTCGTAGGGCAGGGAGATGAGACTGCCCTTTCTTGGTACAAGCCTTATCTTCTTTGCCTGCTGTTCTTAAAGCAAGCAATCCTATGGACACAGTTGCCTCTAAGAAATAGTAACGTACAATCCTTCTGTGTGTGAGCATGTGTGCTTAGTCACTCGGTGATGTCTAACTCTCTGTGACCCCATGGACCGTATGTAGTTAACCAGGCTCCGCTGTCCGTGGGATTCTCCAGGCAGGAGCACTGAGGTAGGGTGCCATGCCCTCCTCCAGGGGATCTTCCCCACCCAGGGATCCCCTGGGTCTCTTGCCTTGCAGGCAGATTCTTCACCATGGGAGCCACCAGGAAGCCCCCACATAAAATCCGTGATTCCAGCCAAATCTCGCTGGTTTCTTTCGGGGCGGTCATCTGATTCATCTGTCCTCCAAACTGGACTTCTTGCTTGCACTTTTTTCTTAGAAACAAACTTAGTAGGGAGTAATAGTAGGAAAACATTTTTAAGTTCATATAAAAAACAGAATGTCATGTTAATTCTTACCTTCCCGTTTCTTAAAGACCACATGTAGTTACTGGTAACAGTTCAGTGCCTATTTTTCCAACCTTTTCTTCCTTATATACAAACTGTGTGTGTTTTCATATTAAATTTTGGGGGGAAACTCTTCTTTTAATATTGTAACATAGACATCATTTATTTCAAGGATTGATATGTAATTCGTATTCTATTTAGTGATTGCAAAATAAGCTAGCAGCTCCATTTCCTGTAAGCAGACTGACGGCCGTCCGTGCCGTGGCAGCACTGAGGGCCGCCGTGCCTCTTCCCCGAGTCTTCACGTACCTGCTTCCACACTGGCTTGTGTGTTGTTAGCCAAGAGTCTTCTGAAGCTTTTTTACGGGAGCTGTGTTTGTTATCACACAACGTAACTTAATTATGTGACCATAAGTCCAATGGAATACAGCGTGCAAAGAAAGGAAAATTCAAAGTGAACACTCTGAAAACATGGAATGGGAAAAACTTGTTAAAATCTCTTTGTTGATTTAGATGTAAGTCATAATGAAATTTGATTAGGATTTTGTATTCAGTTACATAGGTGTATATAAACACGTCACTGTAAGAAAACTAAACCAGGAAATAGATGATATATTTATGAAGAAATTAATGTAGGGCTTCCCTGGTGGTCCAGTGGGTAAGGACACCGCCTTGCAGTGCAAGGGGAGCTGGTTCGTTCCCTGGCCTGTGAGGATCTCACGTGCCGCGGAGCAGCTGGACCTATGTGTCCAATTACCGAGCCGGAGCTCTGGAGCGCATGCGCCCAGAGCCGGTGCTCTGCGACTACAGAGGCCACCGCAATGGGAGGCCCACACAGGCCAAAGAACAAAGATGGATGAAAATAGACAAATGAAAGATCAATAGAAGTGACCCGCCTGCCCTCCTCCCTCCCCACCACTCCCCTCAAAAAAGAAATTAATGTAAACAAAACTCGATAGAAACAGAAAGGGCCTGGGCTCTGCATCAGTAGGTTGACTCATGATGGTTCATTTCTGTGTTTTGCGTTAAATGAAAATGTTTGTCGTGGGGGTTCATCACTTTTTAGGATTCCCCACTTGATGTCGTTGGCTTCTGTTAATCAATCATCTGCAAGTCCCAGTCATGTCGGTAAGAAGGTGTCCCCTGATCTGTATTCCAGAATGTGGGTGTGCCCTGATTTCATCCCTCGCAGCTGTAATTACCAAAGTTCTTCTTCCACATGGGTCTTGGTACGTCGAAATGTTCACAGATCACGCCTGAGCTTGCCAGGAGATGCCTGCGTTTGATTACAGATGTGCCTGCAGACGTGGCCCTGTGTTTATAAGGATGGCTGAGAAGGTTAGTCCGTGTGTCTTCCTCGAATGCACTGCGGGAAAGTGCCTGCACGTGTGGCAGCGTTGACGCGCAGGTGGGCGGTGTGACCGTGGCTCGTCACTGTGTGTTCAGGCTGTACCTCGAGGTCACTGAAAGTGGAACTCGCCCTCGTTCTCAGCTTGTGTTTACTTTCTGATGTCTGTAATCATTTAGACAGCATAAATAGGGAGATTATGAGATACCCAAAAGGCTTTTAAGAAAATTAATCACGCATTTCTCGTTTTACAAAAGTGTAGGAAACTAGAGATAGGATAATTTTTATAATGTTAACTAATATCTATGCCAAACGAAAAACAAATATCAGTGGTGTAACCCAGATATTCCCATTAGTATCAGGGCCAGTTAAAAAAAAAAGCCTTAGGTGACGTGGCTCTACAAGTCTTGCCAGTGTACTAAGACATAAAACAGAAACGAGAGGAGATTTAATGGATTGTACAAGATGTAGTTATTGTTTTTACAAGACTGTGTATCTTAAAAACCCCAGTAAATAGATCAAAATAGACCAAAAACTTTTTAGAATTAGTGAACTCATTAGTATAGCTGGAACAAATATATTGGAAAAATCATAGGCAGTGTGGGAAAATTCTGAGAAAAGCGAAGCTAGATAAACCACACTGGTTTGCCATCATTATCAAAAAATGTGTAGATTCGGGCTTCCCTGGTGGTCCAGTGGGTAAGGACACGGCCTTGCAGTGCAAGGGGCGCCGGTTCGATCCCTGGCCTGGGAAGATCCCACGTGCCACGGAGCGGCTGGACCTATGTGTCCAATTACCGAGCCCAAGCTCTGGAGCGCATGCGCCCAGAGCTGGTGCTCTGCGACAACAGAGGCCGCCGCGATGGGAGGCCCACACGGGCCAAAGAACAAAAGATGGATGAAAATGGACAAATGAAAGACTAATAGAAGTGGCCCGCCTGCTCCCCTCCCTCCACACCCCACCCCCACCAAAATAAGTAAATAAATAAATCTTTTTTTTTTAAAAAAGTGTAGATTCTATTGAAGTAACCTAGAACATTTACCAAGGGTATCAAATCATGTTAGAATAATGAAATTTTTAAAAGGATAATAATTTATTCATACTCTAGAAGACGACATTTTTTAAAGATGTCAGGTCTTCTCAGAGTAACAACTTACTTACCTGGGAAATTTTGGAGGGCACATTGGCAAATACCCAGGGATTGTGGGAGAATAAAGAAATGGTTCAATGGCTAAGAAAATTTGAGTATTGACGCGCAGGTGGGCGTGGCGTCGTCACTGTGTGTTCAGGCTGTACCTCGAGGTCACTGAAAGTGGAACTCGCCCTCGTTCTCAGCTTGTGTTTACTTCTGATGTCTGTAATCATTTAGACAGCATAAATAGGGAGATTATGAGATACCCAAAAGGCTTTTAAGAAAATTAATCACGCATTTCTCGTTTTACAAAAGTGTAGGAAACTAGAGATAGGATAATTTTTATAATGTTAACTAATATCTATGCCAAACGAAAAACAAATATCAGTGGTGTAACCCAGATATTCCCATTAGTATCAGGGCCAGTTAAAAAAAAAGCCTTAGGTGACGTGGCTCTACAAGTCTTGCCAGTGTACTAAGACATAAAACAGAAACGAGAGGAGATTTAATGGATTGTACAAGATGTAGTTATTGTTTTTACAAGACTGTGTATCTTAAAAACCCCAGTAAATAGATCAAAATAGACCAAAAACTTTTTAGAATTAGTGAACTCATTAGTATAGCTGGAACAAATATATTGGAAAAATCATAGGCAGTGCGGGAAAATTCTGAGAAAAGCGAAGCTAGATAAACCACACTGGTTTGCCATCATTATCAAAAAATGTGTAGATTCGGGCTTCCCTGGTGGTCCAGTGGGTAAGGACACCGCCTTGCAGTGCAAGGGGCGCCAGTTCGATCCCTGGCCTGGGAAGATCCCACGTGCCGCGGAGCGGCTGGACCGATGTGTCCAATTACCGAGCCCAAGCTCTGGAGCGCATGCGCCCAGAGCTGGTGCTCTGCGACAACAGAGGCCGCCGCGATGGGAGGCCCACACGGGCCAAAGAACAAAAGATGGATGAAAATGGACAAATGAAAGACTAATAGAAGTGGCCCGCCTGCTCCCCTCCCTCCACACCCCACCCCCACCAAAATAAGTAAATAAATAAATCTTTTTTTAAAAAAAAAGTATAGATTCTATTGAAGTAACCTAGAACATTTACCAAGGGTATCAAATCATGTTAGAATAATGAAATTTTTAAAAGGATAATAATTTATTCATACTCTAGAAGACGACATTTTTTAAAGATGTCAGGTCTTCTCAGAGTAGCAAACATTTAACCTCAGTTCCATCCCATGGGAATTTGCAGGGAGGGCACATTGGACGAAAATGACCCCAGGGATTACGTGGGAGAATAAAGAAATGGTTCAATGGCTAAGAAAAATTTGAGTATAAAGAGTGATAAAGGAGATCTTTATTCTGCTTAAAAATATGTTGTAAAGTCACAGATGCTAAAACAAAATGGTGTTCCCCCAAGCGATAACCGCTGGCAGGAGGGGACACAAGACCCTAGTACATCAGCCAGAGAAAAGCCATCCGTGGGCCGCAGAGGTTCCGACGCCCTCAGAATCCTTCAGGAATCCACAAGTAGATACTGCTCTCAATACTGGACTACTTTTAGGCCATCAAATTGCAGAAAGTTTTAGAACATTACCGTTTTATGCACTGCGGACAAATATGTAAATTGGACCAGTCTTTTGACCCAGTGCTTTCACTCCTAGAAATCCTTCCTGAGAATATGGGGAGAGAAATAAACAGAGATTTACAGGTGGATATGTTTATCATAGCTTTATTTGTCCAGTTAACCATGAGAAACAGTCTGAGTGCTCACTAGCCAGAGAAGAGTTAAATAAACTTGGTAAGTTGCATGGAAGAGCATTTTGTAAACATGTAAGAAAATCACGTTTTCAGAGAATAATGATACAGCTAACTCTTCATGATAAGTGTTATCTGTAATGATATGGGAAAAATTTACAATGTAACATTGATCTGTTTCACTAAGCCATACAGAATGCTGACTACGCGCCAGGCAGTGCCTCAGACACCCAGGCTCTTTCTTGTCTGAATTATGCAGGATTCCCTTCCTTATCGGGCATAGAATCCAGGGGGAAATATAATAATATGCTGTTAATGATATAATAACAAAAAGCTCAGCTTAGGAATTAACTCTAACCTTCTAATAAACTGTATCAGTATGAAGAGTGTATCTAGTTTGGGAAGCCAGAAAAAAATGCACCTGAATTTTAACCCTGGTTTTGTTTGGGTCAAAGTATGACAGGTGATTTTTGTGTTCTTTCCTTATGCTTTTCCAATTCTAAAAATAAAAGGTGACTTAGATTTTAGTAATCAGAACAATGTTAAAAAAGAACCCCTCCCCAAAGTGTTACACACACAGTTATTTGCAGACACAGTATTTGTTGCTTAGTTGTATTTACAAAAGACCGTTTGCCAAGCCCATCGACTGACCACTGGATTCTGCCCAAGTTACCCTGTTGCAAGGCTGCGGAATTTAGCCATGTTATTTTCTGGGGTTTTCTTTGGACTGTTTTTTTGTTTGGTTATAACACAAATAAAGATGTGGGTATGTCAGGGGTAAAAATATCAGGAAATTAGAAATGGGGCCTGTGGAGTCTGGGGGACACAGACCGGTACAAGAAGAGAATAAGGCCCGTTTAGGAAGACTGCTTGCTGCCATCCTGTGTCTGTCCTCTTGCATTTCCTTGTGAGGCATCGTCTCCCTTTTTGCTTTTCCTGAGGCCTGCGTGCTCCCTGGGAGCGTCTCAGTCTTACTGTCTGAGCAGGGACTTGTACCCAAGGAGCAAAACCGTAAGGACATCTGCAGCAATGGCATTGGCATTCCCTCTTGAAAAGCGGTGATTTTCCAGCGGCGGTGGGCCAGAGCCTACCTGATTTCTCACCCATTTAGACTTTCCTGGAAGCCACAGGGAGAGGCCCTGAGAGGCTCCGTCCCTTGTGCCTGTGGGTCACGGCTGACTGAATGAGTCCGCATGCCTGTCATTGGTGTGTTTGCTGAAGCAGGGACCTTCTCTCTTTCCTCTGCTCGAAAAAAAAAAAAAATCAGCGTTTGTCTGAGTCAGCAGTTTGTGGCGGTGGAGAAAACCCCAGGATTCTCTCTGTGGCTTTGCTAAATAGATGCTTCTCCTTTCACGGTCCCATTCAGAAGTGCTGTGATACAGAAAACCATGTGATCGATGGCCGCATTCCTTGGGAGGTGAGTCCCCAAGCATGGGAGGTGAGTTGTTCCCTCGGAGCACCCTCCTGCCCTCCCAGGCCTCAGGCCGGATATCCTTGCAGAAATCTCTGTAAATAATCTAGGCTATGCAGCTCTCCAGGTCTCCTAAGGGATGGTTTCTTGGATTTTCTTCTTTCCTTTCCCCGGTCTTCCTACAATAAAAGGTGACTTAGATTTTAGTAATCAGAACAATGTTAAAAAAGAACCCCTCCCCAAAGTGTTACACACACAGTTATTTGCAGACACAGTATTTGTTGCTTAGTTGTATTTACAAAAGACCGTTTGCCAAGCCCATCGACTGACCACTGGATTCTGCCCAAGTTACCCTGTTGCAAGGCTGCGAATTTAGCCATGTTATTTTCTGGGGTTTTCTTTGGACTGTTTTTGTTTGGTTATAACACAAATAAAGATGTGGGTATGTCAGGGTAAAAATATCAGGAAATTAGAAATGGGGCCTGTGGAGTCTGGGGGACACAGACCGGTACAAGAAGAGAATAAGGCCCGTTTAGGAAGACTGCTTGCTGCCATCCTGTGTCTGTCCTCTTGCATTTCCTTGTGAGGCATCGTCTCCCTTTTTGCTTTTCCTGAGGCCTGCGTGCTCCCTGGGAGCGTCTCAGTCTTACTGTCTGAGCAGGGACTTGTACCCAAGGAGCAAAACCGTAAGGACATCTGCAGCAATGGCATTGGCATTCCCTCTTGAAAAGCGGTGATTTTCCAGCGGCGGTGGGCCAGAGCCTACCTGATTTCTCACCCATTTAGACTTTCCTGGAAGCCACAGGGAGAGGCCCTGAGAGGCTCCGTCCCTTGTGCCTGTGGGTCACGGCTGACTGAATGAGTCCGCATGCCTGTCATTGGTGTGTTTGCTGAAGCAGGGACCTTCTCTCTTTCCTCTGCTCGAAAAAAAAAAAAAATCAGCGTTTGTCTGAGTCAGCAGTTTGTGGCGGTGGAGAAAACCCCAGGATTCTCTCTGTGGCTTTGCTAAATAGATGCTTCTCCTTTCACGGTCCCATTCAGAAGTGCTGTGATACAGAAAACCATGTGATCAATGGCCGCATTCCTTGGGAGGTGAGTCCCCAAGCATGGGAGGTGAGTTGTTCCCTCGGAGCACCCTCCTGCCCTCCCAGGCCTCAGGCCGGATATCCTTGCAGAAATCTCTGTAAATAATCTAGGCTATGCAGCTCTCCAGGTCTCCTAAGGGATGGTTTCTTGGATGCTTTGCTTTCTGTTCCACGTTTTCACCCCAGAGTCCTAAGAGGTAAGTTAACTGCGAGCGGTTTGCACGGAAAGTTTGAAAGGCCTGACCCCTCTACACTGGATTCCCGGGGAGGGGGCGTGGGGCCCTGGCCTGTTCCCAGCTGCCATCGCATACCTCACAGCATCCACTCTTGTTGGGGAGTGAGTGGCCCAAGACCCTTTTTTAAACTTTGTTGCCGGTCGCCAGGCTTCCAGGATCACTGGAGGCTTTTGTCCTCAGCCGGGGAGGCAGACTGACTTGACGGGCTTGTGTATTACAGACTCCTTCCTGGCGCGGAAAGAGACGTATGTGTTTTCCTTATTGTCCCCGAGTCCGAAAGACACATGTTGTTTGTCACTGGCTTTCCTAAGGCCACAAAGAAACACTCAGCAGCCCGGCCGTGTGGCCTGCCTGACTCAGGGCGCAGGACTGAGCCCACAGTGCCCTCTTCCTTTCCTGGAGGCCAGAGGACCGGGCAGCCCCGTGGTCCTCACTGGGTTAAGGGGCCTTGTTTGGCCGAGAAGACATTGTGGCTGGCAAGAGGCCTGGGGCCTCTCCTCCTGCCAGAGCGCGCTGCTTCCTAATTGCAAACACATGGGCTGCTTGTAGTGCGGGGACAGATTTCAGGCCCTGCCTGGTGAGAGCCATGTGTGTTTCACCCCAATGCCCTGTTTCTCGTCAAGGAAACAGGGGTGCCACATACCAGGGCCAGCAGACGCTGCCTTGGTGGGGGGCGGGCCTGTGCGAAAGTGCTGCCTTGAACGTTTTGGGTGTGAGTTGGTGAACACTGGCATTTTGTTGCATTTTGGGTGAATGATTTTGAACACTTTCCACCTTTCCTTTCTTTCCATGTGAACACATTTGCTGTTGTAAATAGACTCTGAAATGCCCTGTATCCCACAGAGGCACGCCTTCACACGTGTTCCTGTGCTTTGGTTGAGCTGGGTTTCCCTTGGGGACTGACGAGGACCATCTGCCACTCCACTGAGTCCCCAGGTGCCTGGCTTACCGGTGAGAGGGTCTTGTGGTCACAGCAGAGCAAGCTGTTATGGGGACCTCACAGGCTTGGATCAAACCCACTTGCTTTCAATGCCCACATCCTTGTGGTCAGGCCGTCTGGTCACCTTCCCGATCTTGATCTGCAAAATGCCCATGTTGGCGTCTCCTGCTGGGGTTCGTGGTGATGACAAGGGAGCGTGAGACGTGGAATCCGTTTGAGGTAATGGCACATCGTGAGAGACCGGTTTTCTGAAAGCTGGACTTGAGAACCTGAGGGCTGTGGGGAACGAGAAGCCGGAAGCTGTGAAGGTCTCAGAGGAGCTACTCGGAGTCCAGTGTGTACGGAATTTCAAAGGATTCAGAAGACTGGAAGCCTCGTGCACTGGGACGCGGGGGCTGCTGCGTGCCTGGGCTTTCCCTGAGAAGCTGACCCAAGTGAGCAGAGTCCTGTTGATCCACTGCACCCCACGGCTTCCTCTTTCTTTTCCCTCACCTTTCGATAGTGAAGGTTCTCAAGTCCGTAACAAGGTGCAAGACAGCACAGCGGTCCCACCCAAAGGCCCCAGCCAGAGGCAGCGCCTGTCGTGTTCAGCGGTGTTTCTTGCTCTTTCTCTCTGCCCCTACACAGGCATTTTGTAGCACTGGTCGCAGTGGTGTGTCCACCGTTCCCCATGGGCCTTTTTCAGCTCTTCTGCCTCTCAGACTTCTTTTAGCCTCTGTCTGTGCTCCCGGGCTCGGGTGCCCCCTTGGTTTCCCTGGTGGAAGCTGGTCTCACTTCGAGCCATCCTGAGTCCCAGCCCCTGAGCCTGTGCCCCTCAGTGCGCCTGGCCTGGCCAGGCAGCCCGGGGGCCCCCAGGGAGCGGGCGTGGCCGCTGGGGACCTGACTGGGAGTGTGCGTGCGGCCGCTCCAGGCTGGGCTCTGGGTAGCCGTGCCCGGTCTCCCCTTGTCCTGGGCTGCGTGGGCAGGTGGTCGCGGGCTCCAGCGTAAAGGCCAGTGAGTTGGCTGCCTGGCTTCCAAAGGCCTGCCTCTCAGCCCCATCACACTTCTGCTGGGTCACCCCCGGATGCAGAGGATCTCTCAGGTAGCTGAGGGGCTGCTCCAGCCTCACCTGCCTTGATCTTTCCCAGGGACTGAACGGCAAGGGGACTTTGTTTTCTGATCTTTTGAGCCTTCCGTCCTGCAGACAGGACTGCGGGCGCCTGCATGACGTGGCGGGGGTGGGGGAGTGAGCACCGGCTCGCTGGGTGATGGTGGGTATCTAGCAGCCCCACGCCCCAAGCGGTCTCGGGGTCAGGTGCACGTGTGCGCACGTGATGCTCAGGGCGGGCTGGCTGAGGCAGACTCTGAGGGACGACGCCTACGTGCTCGTGTGTATGGCCAGAGCTGATGGCATCCTTGCTGGAGACCAAGATGCGAAGGTCTCCCCAGTGGAGATGTTTGGGTCTCAGCGTGAACAGCTGAGCCAAGCTTAATGTGTAATGGGCTGGGAGACCGAGGGTTGGATCCAGGTCGGTTGGCTGAATCGAGTACGTGCACCGTGGAGGGTGGGGTGGCCGGAGCCGTGACCAGAGCGGCTGGACCTGCGGGGGTCACGGAGGAAGCAGGCTGCCGGGAGACCCGATCGTTGGGGAGGAAAGTCCGTCAGGACAGAGCGGAAAGCAGAGTGGTGCTCCGTGGTGGTGGGAAAGGTTTCTTACCTGACAGGGATGTCGGGTGATGATAGCAGGCCGAGGGGGGCCTGTCCCGGGCTGTGTGGGCTGCCTCGGGCCAGGAGCCAAGCACCGCAGACGGGGCGGCTGCACCGCCAGACACTCGTGACTCACAGATCCGGGGGCCGGGCGTCCAAGGTGAAGGTGTCCACGGGGTGGGCCTCCCCTCCTTGGTGTGCAGGTGGCTCTCGTGCGGCTGTGTCTTCACGCTCGCTTCCCTCCGTGTGTGTCTGTGTCCACGACTGCCCGTCTGTGAGGCCTTGGCCAGATTGGGTTCGGGCCCGCCCCGATGACCTCATCTTAGCTTGATGACCTCTCTAAAGGCCCTCTCTCCAAACGAGGCCACACCGGGAGTTGCTGGGGTTAGGACTTCGGCGTGTGAGTTTGGGGAACACAGTTCATCTACTCAGTCCATTCGACACACCTGTAGTCTGTGAAGTGTTTGGCTCTGTAATAGCCCATTGTGGATGCAGAGGATCTCTCAGGTAGCTGAGGGGCTGCTCCAGCCTCCCCTGCCTTGATCTTTCCCGGGGACTGAACGGCAAGGGGACTTTGTTTTCTGATCTTTTGAGCCTTCCGTCCTGCAGACAGGACTGCGGGCGCCTGCATGACGTGGCGGGGGTGGGGGAGTGAGCACCGGCTCGCTGGGTGATGGTGGGTATCTAGCAGCCCCACGCCCCAAGCGGTCTCGGGGTCAGGTGCACGTGTGCGCACGTGATGCTCAGGGCGGGCTGGCTGAGGCAGACTCTGAGGGACGACGCCTACGTGCTCGTGTGTATGGCCAGAGCTGATGGCATCCTTGCTGGAGACCAAGATGCGAAGGTCTCCCCAGTGGAGATGTTTGGGTCTCAGCGTGAACAGCTGAGCCAAGCTTAATGTGTAATGGGCTGGGAGACCGAGGGTTGGATCCAGGTCGGTTGGCTGAATCGAGTACGTGCACCGTGGAGGGTGGGGTGGCTGGAGCCGTGACCAGAGCGGCTGGACCTGCGGGGGTCACGGAGGAAGCAGGCTGCCGGGAGACCCGATCGTTGGGGAGGAAAGTCCGTCAGGACAGAGCGGAAAGCAGAGTGGTGCTCCGTGGTGGTGGGAAAGGTTTCTTACCTGACAGGGATGTCGGGTGATGATAGCAGGCCGAGGGGGGCCTGTCCCGGGCTGTGTGGGCTGCCTCGGGCCAGGAGCCAAGCACCGCAGACGGGGCGGCTGCACCGCCAGACACTCGTGACTCACAGATCCGGGGGCCGGGCGTCCAAGGTGAAGGTGTCCACGGGGTGGGCCTCCCCTCCTTGGTGTGCAGGTGGCTCTCGTGCGGCTGTGTCTTCACGCTCGCTTCCCTCCGTGTGTGTCTGTGTCCACGACTGCCCGTCTGTGAGGCCTTGGCCAGATTGGGTTCGGGCCCGCCCCGATGACCTCATCTTAGCTTGATGACCTCTCTAAAGGCCCTCTCTCCAAACGAGGCCACACCGGGAGTTGCTGGGGTTAGGACTTCGGCGTGTGAGTTTGGGGAACACAGTTCATCTACTCAGTCCATTCGACACACCTGTAGTCTGTGAAGTGTTTGGCTCTGTAATAGCCCATTGTGCCTACATTTGGGGGAGGAGGAAGAAACTTGGTGACAGATCCTCCCCAGGAGTGGGCTGCAGCTGCTGCTGTGACTGTCATTCCCGGGACCCTGTTGAGGCCACGGTGCCCATTCTCTGCTCTGACCTGGGGACAGGACCGTCGGGTTCCTTTCTGGGTCCCCAGGACACTTAACCACACTGAGTTCTGGCCACTCCTCTTCACCTGTAGCCTGTTAGGCTGTTCCCAGGGGAAACCTCCGGATTTGTTTTTTCCAACAGTTTTCACCTGTTGTGGCCACGCACCAAGTAGGCAAGCTTGGATTAGTAGGAGGATGGCTATGTGGCTTCTTGGGCACCTTCTGTAGTTGGAATTTCTGAACTATTATTTTATATTCTCTTATTGATAGGTTTTCTTGCATAGCTATTAGTAAGTAGCAAAATCTGATTGAAATTGGGAGGTCCGTACCCTTGTCCACAACAGTCGTTTCTTTCCCACTTCTCCACAGGCAGGCCCACTGTGTTGCTTTTATGGTGCTTCTGCTTGGAAATGCCAAGCTTTCCTGATGGCTCAACAGTAAAAAATCTGCTTGCAATGCAGGAGACCCGGGTTTGGTCCCTGGGTCGGGAAGATCCCCGGAGGGGGATCCCGCTCCTGTATTCTGGAGCACAGCAACCCACCCCAGTATTTTTGCTTGGGAAATCCCATGGACAGAACAACTTGGCGGGCTGCAGTCCATGTGATTGCTGGAACAGGACATGACTTAGCAGCAAAACCACCCCCACTGCTTGGAAACATGCTCCTTGCTCCCCTCTCGCTGCCACCGCCGCTGGGCCTCCCTCCTGGCTGTTCTTTCTGTGTCCGTCTCCACACGCCAAGGCCTAGGGCCTGCACTGCTCCTTGGGACCGTCGCCCTCAGCATCTTTTGGAATTCGCGTTCCCAGACAGTCTGATTCAGACCTGGTCCAAGTGTTCCTTTCACTGTGAGTCTCCTTTGGGTCGTCTTGGTGTCTCTAGACCACTTCTCTAAAACTGCTTTGGCTGCCTAGGAGGTCGGCCATTGACCGGGAGTTGCTGGGGTTAGGACTTGCGTGTGGGTTTGGGGAACACAGTTCATCTACTCAGTCCATTCGACACACCTGTAGTCTGTGAAGCGTTTGGCTCTGTAATAGCCCATTGTGCCTACATTTGGGGGAGGAGGAAGAAACTTGGTGACAGATCCTCCCCAGGAGTGGGCTGCAGCTGCTGCTGTGACTGTCATTCCCGGGACCCTGTTGAGGCCACGGTGCCCATTCTCTGCTCTGACCTGGGGACAGGACCGTCGGGTTCCTTTCTGGGTCCCCAGGACACTTAACCACACTGAGTTCTGGCCGCTCCGCTTCACCTGTAGCCTGTTAGGCTGTTCCCAGGGGAAACCTCCGGATTTGTGTTTGCCAACAGTTTTCACCTGTTGTGGCCACGCACCAAGTAGGCAAGCTTGGATTAGTAGGAGGATGGCTATGTGGCTTCTTGGGCACCTTCTGTAGTTGGAATTTCTGAACTATTATTTTATATTCTCTTATTGATAGGTTTTCTTGCATAGCTATTAGTAAGTAGCAAAATCTGATTGAAATTGGGAGGTCCGTACCCTTGTCCACAACAGTCGTTTCTTTCCCACTTCTCCACAGGCAGGCCCACTGTGTTGCTTTTATGGTGCTTCTGCTTGGAAATGCCAAGCTTTCCTGATGGCTCAACAGTAAAAAATCTGCTTGCAATGCAGGAGACCCGGGTTTGGTCCCTGGGTCGGGAAGATCCCCGGAGGGGGATCCCGCTCCTGTATTCTGGAGCACAGCAACCCACCCCAGTATTTTTGCTTGGGAAATCCCATGGACAGAACAACTTGGCGGGCTGCAGTCCATGTGATTGCTGGAACAGGACATGACTTAGCAGCAAAACCACCCCCACTGCTTGGAAACATGCTCCTTGCTCCCCTCTCGCTGCCACCGCCGCTGGGCCTCCCTCCTGGCTGTTCTTTCTGTGTCCGTCTCCACACGCCAAGGCCTAGGGCCTGCACTGCTCCTTGGGACCGTCGCCCTCAGCATCTTTTGGAATTCGCGTTCCCAGACAGTCTGGTTCAGACCTGGTCATCGCAAGGTGTTCCTTTCACTGTGAGTCTCCTTTGGGTCGTCTTGGTGTCTCTAGACCACTTCTCTAAAACTGCTTTGGCTGCCTAGGAGGGATTACGGGGCACAAACAGGGGTCAGGAGCTTGAGCCTGTGGCCTGTAGAGGCTGGCCTTCTGGTCCTCGGCCTCACAGGTTCTATCTGGAGGGAAGGCGTGGGAGGGCAGGGGGTGTGAGCTCGGGGTGGCCTGGCAGGAGAGCCAGTCCGACTGGAAGCCCACACCGTGTACCCCAGCCCTGGTCCCCCGGTCCCACAGATGACCCAGGTGTGTGACCATGATAGAGTCTGCCTGGCTGAGACCCCAGCTGCCCCACCCCGGAAAACAGAGCCTCCGAGGACAAAACCTGAGTGGAGGGAATCATGGTGACAGTTTCCGTGGCCCGCTGTGACCTCATGTGCACGGAGCACTTTCAAGTCTGTTCTGTCTTTTATGCCCTGTCTGCATGTACTGGAATTTCCTGGGGTCCCAGTCCCAGAGTCTGATTTCACTGCTCTCTGCGGGGCCCTGTTGATCTTGCTCGAATTCCTCAGCTGATTGCAACATGCAGGCAGGCCTCCTCTGATCTCACCCACCCCCCTGCCTTTGTTACGGGGCTCAAGTGGCTGGAGAGGCCCGTCCAGAGCCAGCCCCGCCTCGGTGGCTGGAATCGCTGCGCTGGAATCGCTTCCTGACCTCCTGGAGGTGGGCGGCGGCGGCAGTGCCTCTCACAGTGGAGCCCAGTCGGGCACGCGGGTCTAAGAGGGAGAGTCGTCTTTGTGATCTGTTTTCCTTTTGACACACACGTTAACATGGATTTTGTATTCTCCTCGGTTTCATTTCCATGTTTGTTTTGATATTTAACATTTGCCCCGACGTCATGAGTTAAAGAGACAGTTCACTCTCTGGGAAGATGGACTTGTTTGCCATGTGGCTCCGGACTCATCGGGCTCCAGTCACACACAGACACAAGCCCACACAGACATACACCTGCGTGCACACATTCACAGACACACGACAAAGACATACACACACACACAGACATGCACACACATAGACACAGATGTTAACACAGAAGCATACATGCACATACATAGACGTAGATACAAAGAGATGCATACATAGAGATCTGCACACAGGCACTCAGGCACGCACACACGCACAGACGTCACCGCTCACTGCCTGGGATGTCCCCGGGAGGCGGCTGAGAAGCACGGCCATCCTCTACATTGATAACTCTCTGAGGTGCCCAGTGGGTGAAGGAATCATAAGCTTTGTGACCAGATGGAAGGAAATGGGCAGTGACTGCTCCCCTTGCTGTTGTTCAGTCACCAAGTTCTGTAATTGCTTTGTTTTTGTGCTTTTTAAATTCTTGCCCCAGTAAAGGCACACATTGTGCTTCGTCTGGAAACAAAGCCCTGGGCCGGGGCATCCTCGCCTCCCTAGCACCCCAGCCCTCTGCTCCTTGCTCCCTCTTTTGCTGTACACCTCAGGAGGCTGGAGTGGGAGCTGGTCAACTCCTTCCCCGGGCTTACTTAGCTGGCTGCTCAGTGGTGGGCTTTCCAGAGCTGGACCACCAGGCTCCTCGCTGGAGCTGAGGCTGGAAGCGAGGGGTGACTTTCTTCAGTGTCTGCTTGAGCAGAGCTGTGGGAACAGTGGGGAGCATGTTTCTTCATGGAGCAGAAAAAGACAGGGACCATCCTTCAAGAGCAGCCTCGAATAAACACACAGCGAAGAGCAGGAAGAGAGGCAGATGGGAGACGCGGCATGCCGAAAGGTTCTGTTTCCAGAACAGGATGCTCCGCTGGTCACAGGGAAATGACGGAGGGTCCACAGGTCAGAGGTGGCTGGAGCTTATCTACATTGCGTTCGTTCAGTCTTGCAGTGAACAGAGACCAGAGTTCCATCTTCTGGAGCCCCGGGGGGCTCAGGTCACCACTTTGGTCAGTATGTTTTGTTCTTAAGCTCCCCTGGTCCATTCAATCTGCTATAACAAAATACCTCAGGCTGAGTGACATTTATTTCTAAACATCGTTTATTTCTCACATTCCTGGGGGCTGGAAGTCTGAGACCAGGCTATCGGCAGCGTGCAGTGCTGGTGAGGACGGTTGGGCATTAGACACACGACAAAGACATACACACACACACAGACATGCACACACATAGACACAGATGTTAACACAGAAGCATACATGCACATACATAGACGTAGATACAAAGAGATGCATACATAGAGATCTGCACACAGGCACTCAGGCACGCACACACGCACAGACGTCACCGCTCACTGCCTGGGATGTCCCCGGGAGGCGGCTGAGAAGCACGGCCATCCTCTACATTGATAACTCTCTGAGGTGCCCAGTGGGTGAAGGAATCATAAGCTTTGTGACCAGATGGAAGGAAATGGGCAGTGACTGCTCCCCTTGCTGTTGTTCAGTCACCAAGTTCTGTAATTGCTTTGTTTTTGTGCTTTTTAAATTCTTGCCCCAGTAAAGGCACACATTGTGCTTCGTCTGGAAACAAAGCCCTGGGCCGGAGCATCCTCGCCTCCCTAGCACCCCAGCCCTCTGCTCCTTGCTCCCTCTTTTGCTGTACACCTCAGGAGGCTGGAGTGGGAGCTGGTCAACTCCTTCCCCGGGCTTACTTAGCTGGCTGCTCAGTGGTGGGCTTTCCAGAGCTGGACCACCAGGCTCCTCGCTGGAGCTGAGGCTGGGCAGGGTGACTTTCTTCAGTGTCTGCTTGAGCAGAGCTGTGGGAACAGTGGGGAGCATGTTTCTTCATGGAGCAGAAAAAGACAGGGACCATCCTTCAAGAGCAGCCTCGAATAAACACACAGCGAAGAGCAGGAAGAGAGGCAGATGGGAGACGCGGCATGCCGAAAGGTTCTGTTTCCAGAACAGGATGCTCCGCTGGTCACAGGGAAATGACGGAGGGTCCACAGGTCAGAGGTGGCTGGAGCTTATCTACATTGCGTTCGTTCAGTCTTGCAGTGAACAGAGACCAGAGTTCCATCTTCTGGAGCCCCGGGGGGCTCAGGTCACCACTTTGGTCAGTATGTTTTGTTCTTAAGCTCCCCTGGTCCATTCAATCTGCTATAACAAAATACCTCAGGCTGAGTGACATTTATTTCTAAACATCGTTTATTTCTCACATTCCTGGGGGCTGGAAGTCTGAGACCAGGCTATCGGCAGCGTGCAGTGCTGGTGAGGACGGTCTGGCAGGTCATAGACACTGACTCCTTGCCATGTCTTCAAGTCACGGTGGAAGGAGCCAGGGAGTGCCTGGGGCGTCTTTTTAATAAGGATACTCGTGCCTCTCAGGGGGGCCCACCCTCCTGACCAATGCACATCCCAAAGCCCCCATTTTCTAATACCACTCCGTGGGGGTTACAGGACATGAATGTTGATGGGACATGACATTCAGACTATAGGGCAAGTCTGTTGGGGGAGTTACTAAGTGCCCCTACGTTCTGCCCCATTCTTTCTGTCTTCTCTTGCAAAAGTTAAGCATGTTTATAACCAGCACCGGCAGTTGTTCCAGGTTCTTCTACAGGGAACCACAGGAGCTGCCTTTGTAATAAATTCTTCTTCCGTCTACCCCAGAGGGCTCTGTCAGGAAGGGTTCAGACTTTCAGTGCAGCCAGTGTCCAGGCGAGTGGGTGACCCACAGGTGGCGGGCTGGCAGTACCACGTGAGGGCTGAGGGCCTGTGGTGCAGGAAGAGGGCTCCTGCGGGGTGTGGCCTTCTGTTCCACTTTAAGATGTTTCAAGACATTGTACTGCCCAAGGAGTAGTGTTAAGAAGAGTGGAGTGTTTCTGCCTGTTGTGAATGAAAGCCATTTAGCTGTGCATATCAAAGAATAGAGATCTGTCATCTTAAAAGTCACTAATTCATAGTTATGTGACACAGGTTTGAGTAATTAGCGGATTTGATCACCAAGCATGTGAAACCTATACAAATGTTGGTTGACGTTCTTGGAAAGGAGTCAAACTTTGAGACTGTTGGAGCGAGTCATAACTCTTTAAAGGTTGCCACAAGTTGGATTGATTTAGTTTGGCAGAAACTACAAAAACAAACATGGAGTTTAGAAAAGCAAAGGCTCATGTGATCACAGCTCTGGCCCCTGAGAAAAGGAAATGCTTCATAAATTGCACTGTGGACCCGTGCGCCCAGGTTGTCAGTATGTTTTGTTCTTAAGCTCCCTGGTCCATTCAATCTGCTATAACAAAATACCTCAGGCTGAGTGACATTTATTTCTAAACATCGTTTATTTCTCACATTCCTGGGGGCTGGAAGTCTGAGACCAGGCTATCGGCAGCGTGCAGTGCTGGTGAGGACGGTCTGGCAGGTCATAGACACTGACTCCTTGCCATGTCTTCAAGTCACGGTGGAAGGAGCCAGGGAGTGCCTGGGGCGTCTTTTTAATAAGGATACTCGTGCCTCTCAGGGGGGCCCACCCTCCTGACCAATGCACATCCCAAAGCCCCCATTTTCTAATACCACTCCGTGGGGGTTACAGGACATGAATGTTGATGGGACATGACATTCAGACTATAGGGCAAGTCTGTTGGGGGAGTTACTAAGTGCCCCTACGTTCTGCCCCATTCTTTCTGTCTTCTCTTGCAAAAGTTAAGCATGTTTATAACCAGCACCGGCAGTTGTTCCAGGTTCTTCTACAGGGAACCACAGGAGCTGCCTTTGTAATAAATTCTTCTTCCGTCTACCCCAGAGGGCTCTGTCAGGAAGGGTTCAGACTTTCAGTGCAGCCAGTGTCCAGGCGAGTGGGTGACCCACAGGTGGCGGGCTGGCAGCACCACGTGAGGGCTGAGGGCCTGTGGTGCAGGAAGAGGGCTCCTGCGGGGTGTGGCCTTCTGTTCCACTTTAAAATGTTTCAAGACATTGTACTGCCCAAGGAGTAGTGTTAAGAAGAGTGGAGTGTTTCTGCCTGTTGTGAATGAAAGCCATTTAGCTGTGCATATCAAAGAATAGAGATCTGTCATCTTAAAAGTCACTAATTCATAGTTATGTGACACAGGTTTGAGTAATTAGCGGATTTGATCACCAAGCATGTGAAACCTATACAAATGTTGGTTGACGTTCTTGGAAAGGAGTCAAACTTTGAGACTGTTGGAGCGAGTCATAACTCTTTAAAGGTTGCCACAAGTTGGATTGATTTAGTTTGGCAGAAACTACAAAAACAAACATGGAGTTTAGAAAAGCAAAGGCTCATGTGATCACAGCTCTGGCCCCTGAGAAAAGGAAATGCTTCATAAATTGCACTGTGGACCCGTGCGCCCAGGCTCCCTCTCCCCAACCTGATAATTTTAAGATCATCTGGAACAGCTATAAACAAAAACTGGAGACACCAAAAGAGCCTTGGCGGCCCTCTCCTCCCTCCCTCCTGTTTTCTCTCCCCTCTCCATTAACAACCCGCTGGGCTTGTGGTTTCTTTCTGCTTTTACTCCCTAAGTAAACCTTCATCATGGTAGTTAAACGCGGCCATGACTTTCCTCCTGTTCCCATGGATACCAGACAGGGCTCTGGCTTGGCCAGGTGGTCACGGGGCAGCCTGATCCAGAGGGTGGTGCTGCATCCCTGGGCGCCAGTGCCTGGACCATGGGGACCTGACCTCGGGAGGCCTCTTTTGAGCTGGCGCTTGTCTAGTGTGAA
The DNA here is from genome assembly GCA_022376925.1 of Tragulus kanchil. Taxonomy (NCBI): domain Eukaryota; kingdom Metazoa; phylum Chordata; class Mammalia; order Artiodactyla; family Tragulidae; genus Tragulus; species Tragulus kanchil. The sequence continues at coordinate 154,833,795 of JAIOJX010000023.1, read as the reverse complement.
AAAGGTGCAGGGCTGCCAGGGCTCAAACCCTCTCCTCCGGTTCCTTCTGGTACCATCTCTTCTCAGATGTAACCAGACGCCCCAGGGCCACAGTCATGCTGGCCCTGATGCGGCTTTGCACATTAATGTTGACCATCTGATCTCACCAGTCTGGCACTGGGCTGGCGTGCCCACGTAGCTCTGGGCTGCCACCACAGTCTCTGGAAACCCCAGAATCCTGTGGTGTTGGAGTCAGTTCATAGTCTTTAACTGAACCTGGGAAGGTGGGGAGATGCACCCACTCCGGTCTCCCCCACCGCCGGGTCTTCACATCTCTCCCCGCCATCTCCGCCCCAGGAGCCCAGGTGGCCGAGACTGAGGCCGCGGTCCTAGCCGGCACCACGCTTCAAGGAGGCGCTGCCTGCGTGTTGGAAGCGGGCTGAGTCAGCGCTTCCCACTGCCTGAGGGAGGGAATTGCTGCAGGAGGCAGGGGATGCCAGAGGCTCTGGGGCTCCCTCCGGTGAGTTCTTCAGGCTTCTTTCAGAAATCACAGCGGCTTCAATGTTATCCAGAAACATCCGTGGTCAGTTAAAATGCACTTTGTCCCATTTTCAGGACTGTTACGGTAATGTGTAGAAAGTGAAAGAGGAGGGGGAAAAGCTGGCTGAAAACTCATGTGATCACAGCACTGGACCCTGAGAAAAGGAAATGCTTCATAAATTGCACTGTGGACCCGTGCGCCCAGGCTCCCTCTCCCCAACCTGATAATTTTAAGATCATCTGGAACAGCTATAAACAAAAACTGGAGACACCAAAAGAGCCTTGGCGGCCTCTCCTCCCTCCCTCCTGTTTTCTCTCCCCTCTCCATTAACAACCCGCTGGGCTTGTGGTTTCTTTCTGCTTTTACTCCCTAAGTAAACCTTCATCATGGTAGTTAACGCGGCCATGACTTTCCTCCTGTTCCCATGGATACCAGACAGGGCTCCGGCTTGGCCAGGTGGTCACGGGGCAGCCTGATCCAGAGGGTGGTGCTGCATCCCTGGGCGCCAGTGCCTGGACCATGGGGACCTGACCTCGGGAGGCCTCTTTTGAGCTGGCGCTTGTCTAGTGTGAAAAAGGTGCAGGGCTGCCAGGGCTCAAACCCTCTCCTCCGGTTCCTTCTGGTACCATCTCTTCTCAGATGTAACCAGACGCCCCAGGGCCACAGTCATGCTGGCCCTGATGCGGCTTTGCACATTGATGTTGACCATCTGATCTCACCAGTCTGGCACTGGGCTGGCGTGCCCACGTAGCTCTGGGCTGCCACCACAGTCTCTGGAAACCCCAGAATCCTGTGGTGTTGGAGTCAGTTCATAGTCTTTAACTGAACCTGGGAAGGTGGGGAGATGCACCCACTCCGGTCTCCCCCACCGCCGGGTCTTCACATCTCTCCCCGCCATCTCCGCCCCAGGAGCCCAGGTGGCCGAGACTGAGGCCGCGGTCCTAGCCGGCACCACGCTTCAAGGAGGCGCTGCCTGCGTGTTGGAAGCGGGCTGAGTCAGCGCTTCCCACTGCCTGAGGGAGGGAATTGCTGCAGGAGGCAGGGGATGCCAGAGGCTCTGGGTCTCCCTCCGGTGAGTTCTTCAGGCTTCTTTCAGAAATCACAGCGGCTTCAATGTTATCCAGAAACATCCGTGGTCAGTTAAAACGCACTTTGTCACATTTTCAGGACTGTTACGGTAATGTGTAGAAAGTGAAAGAGGAGGGGGAAAAGCTGGCTGAAAACTCAGTATCAAAAAACAAAGGTCATGGTATCTGGTCTCATCACTTTATAGCAAATAGGTGGGGAAACAGTGGAAACAGTGGCAGATTTTATTTTCTTGGGTTCCAAAATCACTGCAGGCGGTGCCTGACGTCATGAAATTAAAAGACACTCCTTGAAGTGAAAGCTATGACAAACCTAGACAGCATATTCAAAAGCAGAGACAAAGGTCCATCTAGTCAAATCTATGGTCTTTCCAGTCATCACGTACAGGTGTGAGAGTTGGATCATAAAGAAGGCTGAATGCCAAAGAACTGATGCTTTTAAACTGTGGTGCTGGAGAAGACTCTTGAGAGTTCCTTGGACTGCAAGGAGGTCAAACTAGTCAATCCTAAAGAAATCATCCCTGCACAGTCCCTGGAAGGACTGAAGCTGAAGCTCCAATCCTTCGGCCACCTGGTGCCAAGAGCCAACTCACTGGAAAAGGCCCTGAGGAAGGACTGGGGGCAGGAGGGGACGGGGGCGGCGGAGGACGTCGGATGGTCGGACGGCGTCACCGACTCCATGGACGTAAGTTTGAGCGCCTCTGGGAGGGGGTGAAGGACACAGAGGCCTGGCTGGCTGCCGTCCACAGAGCTGCAGAGGCAGATGCGACCGAATAACGGCAACAACAACAACAGCCACCACAAAGGTAGCGTCCACTTAAAATGGTACAATTTGCTAGTGAATGGTGATCAGTGTCTCTCAAATCCCGTTTATAAGTGTTTTTTTCCTTTTGAGTGGAATGGAGTATGAGTCGCTCAGTTGTGTCCAACTCTTTGTGACCCGTGGACTGTAGCCCACCAGGCTCTCTGTCCATGAGATTTGAAGCGGGGCTCAAAGCCACAATGGTAAATGATGGTCCTTGCCTCCTCACCAGTGCCCTTGTCTCTTTTTTAAAAATAATGATTTTTATTTATGTATTTTTGGCTGCACTGTGTCTTTGATGGTTTGGGCTTCCCTAGCTGTGGGCAGTGGGGACTACTCTGCGTTGCAGCGTACAGGCTTCTCACTGGTGGTTCCGGCTCCATTTGGAATGGAAGCTGAATATGCACATCCTCTGGAAACCATAATTCTTGGAACTGGATTTTTCATTGGAATCATGCTTTTATGTGATCATGTTATTCTTCTTTGGGCCTGGGTGGCTGTTCGTTTGATAGAAACTATTGATGTCCATAGCGGTTATGACATTCCTCTCAACCCTTTAAATCTCATTCCTTTCTATGCTGGTTCTCGGCATCATGATTTCCACCACATGAACTTCATTGGAAACTATGCTTCAACATTTACATGGTGGGACAGAATTTTTGGAACAGACTCTCAATATAATGCCTACAATGAAAAGATGAAGAAAGTTGAGAAAAAGACTGAATAAACGTCTCATCACTTTATAGCAAATAGGTGGGGAAACAGTGGAAACAGTGGCAGATTTTATTTTCTTGGGTTCCAAAATCACTGCAGGCGGTGCCTGACGTCATGAAATTAAAAGACACTCCTTGAAGTGAAAGCTACGACAAACCTAGACAGCATATTCAAAAGCAGAGACAAAGGTCCCTCTAGTCAAATCTATGGTCTTTCCAGTCGTCACGTACAGATGTGAGAGTTGGATCATAAAGAAGGCTGAATGCCAAAGAACTGATGCTTTTAAACTGTGGTGCTGGAGAAGACTCTTGAGAGTTCCTTGGACTGCAAGGAGGTCAAACTAGTCAATCCTAAAGAACTCATCCCTGCACAGTCACTGGAAGGACTGGAGCTGAAGCTCCAATCCTTCGGCCACCTGGTGCCAAGAGCCAACTCACTGGAAAAGGCCCTGAGGAAGGACTGGGGGCAGGAGGGGACGGGGGCGGCGGAGGACGTCGGATGGTCGGACGGCGTCACCGACTCCATGGACGTAAGTTTGAGCGCCTCTGGGAGGGGGTGAAGGACACAGAGGCCTGGCTGGCTGCCGTCCACAGAGCTGCAGAGGCAGATGCGACCGAATAACGGCAACAACAACAACAGCCACCACAAAGGTAGCGTCCACTTAAAATGGTACAATTTGCTAGTGAATGGTGATCAGTGTCTCTCAAATCCCGTTTATAAGTGTTTTTTTCCTTTTGAGTGGAATGGAGTATGAGTCGCTCAGTTGTGTCCAACTCTTTGTGACCCGTGGACTGTAGCCCACCAGGCTCTCTGTCCATGAGATTTGAAGCGGGGCTCAAAGCCACAATGGTAAATGATGGTCCTTGCCTCCTCACCAGTGCCCTTGTCTCTTTTTTAAAAATAATGATTTTTATTTATGTATTTTTGGCTGCACTGTGTCTTTGATGGTTTGGGGGCTTCCCCTAGCTGTGGGCAGTGGGGACTACTCTGCGTTGCAGCGTACAGGCTTCTCACTGTGGTGGCTTCCCTTGTTGTGGACCATGGTCTCTGGGGTGCCTCGGCTGCAGTAGCTGCAGCGTGTGGGCTCAGTAGCCGCGGTTCCCAGCCTCTGGAGCACAGGCTTGGCAGATGTGGCACACGGGCTTATTTGTTCCTCGGCACGTGGGATCCTCCCAGGTTAGGGATTGAGCCCGTCTCTCCTGCATTGGTGGGTGGATTCTTTACCACGGAGCCATCACGGCCCTTGCTCTTCCTTTTTTGATCTCGTGTTTAAATCCTCTGTGGATTGTCATGTCATTTCCCTTATAAGATACAGAACCTACCAATACTGGCGGAGAATGGAGACAATTAACAGCTGGAAAATAAGCAAAGGACTACAGATGGAGCGAACAGCAGTGAAGGCAGCAATGTGAGGGGACGAGGTGGAGCGATGGAATGTGGGGAGCAGGTTGAGCCCCGGGGAGGAGGGCGCAGAAGGCCTGTCTGAGAAGGGGCTCAGGCATGAAAGCCAGGCCAATGAAACACGCGCCCATGTCTTAGGACAGGAAAGAGCTTGGGTGGGCCAGAACCAGCAGGGAGGTCAGGGGCTACCCTAGAAGGAGGAGCCAAAGGCCCTGCAGTGTGAGAACTGGCCTCTACAGGGGATGGGGAGACTACGGGGCTTTAGTTGAAGTGGGATGGGTGCCCCCGTGGAGAGTCTGAAGCAATGAAGTAGCCTTGCCATAGAGTTCATCTTCTGTAGGGGCCCCTCTGGCTGCATGCCGGCCCACGGGCATACCATTGTGGTTGAAAGTGGAAGGAGGGAACCTGGGTGGAGACCAGGCTGGAAAGTCAGAGCAGGGATGGTGGAGGCTGGTGTTGGGGTGGGAGCAGTGGAGGAGACAAGGAACCAATTTCTGACCTATTCTGGGGGTAAAATTGGCCTCTGACTGGCTGTCTGCCAGAGGCTGGGGGAGGGTGGAGCGAGACGGCAGCTTGGCATTTGTCTTGAGCTACTGGCTCCAGAGGGAGGCAGTTTACTGTCTGCTGAGGAGGATTTCTGAGGGCAGCCGCAGGCCCTGGGCTTCTGCAAGGCTGTCCGACCCACTTACCCGACCACTCGGTGGGGCTGTGTCAGCCTTGGTCCCGGCCTTGCTATTTATGTATTTTTGGCTGCACTGTGTCTTTGATGGTTTGGGGGCTTCCCCTAGCTGTGGGCAGTGGGGACTACTCTGCGTTGCAGCGTACAGGCTTCTCACTGTGGTGGCTTCCCTTGTTGTGGACCATGGTCTCTGGGGTGCCTCGGCTGCAGTAGCTGCAGCGGTGGGCTAGTAGCGCGGTTCCCAGCCTCTGGAGCACAGGCTTGGCAGATGTGGCACACGGGCTTATTTGTTCCTCGGCACGTGGGATCCTCCCAGGTTAGGGATTGAGCCCGTCTCTCCTGCATTGGTGGGTGGATTCTTTACCACGGAGCCATCACGGCCCTTGCTCTTCCTTTTTTGATCTCGTGTTTAAATCCTCTGTGGATTGTCATGTCATTTCCCTTATAAGATACAGAACCTACCAATACTGGCGGAGAATGGAGACAATTAACAGCTGGAAAATAAGCAAAGGACTACAGATGGAGCGAACAGCAGTGAAGGCAGCAATGTGAGGGGACGAGGTGGAGCGATGGAATGTGGGGAGCAGGTTGAGCCCCGGGGAGGAGGGCGCAGAAGGCCTGTCTGAGAAGGGGCTCAGGCATGAAAGCCAGGCCAATGAAACACGCGCCCATGTCTTAGGACAGGAAAGAGCTTGGGTGGGCCAGAACCAGCAGGGAGGTCAGGGGCTACCCTAGAAGGAGGAGCCAAAGGCCCTGCAGTGTGAGAACTGGCCTCTACAGGGGATGGGGAGACTACGGGGCTTTAGTTGAAGTGGGATGGGTGCCCCCGTGGAGAGTCTGAAGCAATGAAGTAGCCTTGCCATAGAGTTCATCTTCTGTAGGGGCCCCTCTGGCTGCATGCCGGCCCACGGGCATACCATTGTGGTTGAAAGTGGAAGGAGGGAACCTGGGTGGAGACCAGGCTGGAAAGTCAGAGCAGGGATGGTGGAGGCTGGTGTTGGGGTGGGAGCAGTGGAGGAGACAAGGAACCAATTTCTGACCTATTCTGGGGGTAAAATTGGCCTCTGACTGGCTGTCTGCCAGAGGCTGGGGGAGGGTGGAGCGAGACGGCAGCTTGGCATTTGTCTTGAGCTACTGGCTCCAGAGGGAGGCAGTTTACTGTCTACTGAGGAGGGTTTTCTGAGGGCAGCCGCAGGCCCTGGGGGCTTCTGCAAGGCTGTCCGTTACCCACTGCCAGTGACCCTGAGCGCACTCGGTGGGGGCTGTGTCAGCCTTGGTCCCGGCCCCCTTGCCCCTGTTGCTGACTGTTGCTCTTGCCTGTTGCGATCGCTGGGCTTCTGGAAACCTGCCTGTCCTCCCGCCATCTGGGCGTGGCCTCGGGAGTTGATGATTTCCTCCCAATCAATTAAAAAGGGCCTCCAGAGCCACTCTGCCTTGCAAAGTGGTCACTTAAAATTTCATTGGCATCCCGTCAAATCATTTTGGTTTGCAGGGAATTTACAGGAAGACCGTCAGTTTCTCAAAGACTGACAGCTGAGGTACTGTCACATTTTCTGTCAAGAATACCCCTCGATAGCCAGCGGGCAATTTCTGAGCTAAGAACAGTATTTACACTGTTTATTTGAGGATTAGTGAAAATCCTGTAATTCTCTATGACCCTGTCAAAGCAAGAAGAGCTTGATTTAATGCCTCAGTCTTCAGCAAAATGCACTCATTTTACCTGTAAATATTTAATGTTCTCTTTTTAGCACCTTTTCAGACCCATGTATTCTAATTGCCTTAAAGTTTATTTTTCAAACCATGTGATAACTTTTATTATGAATGAAAATGCCTGTGGTTTCTTTTGCTACTGAGTGGGAGCTATACTGCTCCTGAAGTAACTGCTCATCAGAGAAAAATCATTTTATATATGCTATGAATCTGTAATACGGTGTGTTGGAAGCCATAGATCATTTTAAAATGTAATACATATCATTTAGTATGGAAAGGGTAGTTGACCTGATTGGATTTCCTTCTTGAAACATGATCTGTATACCCATGAGCTTTTTCTTAACCCCGTTACAGAAACAGACCTTCATGATTCACTGAAAGAATTGCTTGTATTCAGTGATCTTGACGTAGAATCATTATCATTTTTCTGCATCGTGGTTTTTGAGGAGGTGGTGGACGGGGAGCTCTGCTGGGTGGCACATCTTTGACCAGGTCCTTCGCGGGTGCCTGGCCAGGGCAGCAGAGGTTTGCCACTGAATGTGCTGGCCCTGTGGGTGTAGCTAGTGGAACTCAGCGGACCCTTGGAACCCCGTGTCCTTTGTTTTGTCTTTCAAATTCTAAAGCCAAAGTTCTTACTTTACTGCCTGATGTACTTGAGTGTTAATCAGTAAACTCGCCTTTCCTGGAAGTTGAATTATTTTCCCACTGCCCTTCAGATCCTTGAAAAGCGGGAAGGAACCCTGTTGCTTTTATCTTGGGTGCGAGTGCTAAGTCGCTTCAGTTGTGTCTGACTCTGTGTGACCGTGTGGACCATAGCCCGCCAGGCTCCTCTGTCCATAGGATTCTCCACTCAAGAATACAGGAGTGGGCTGGCATGCCCTCCTCCAGGGGATCTTCCCAACCCAGGGATCGAACCTATGTCTCCTACATCTCCTGCATTGGCAGGCGGGTTCTTTACCACTGCTGCCACCGTGGAAGCCCGCTTTCATCTTACAGAAGAGGAATTAGGACCACTGAGGGAATCGCTAAATCTGAGAGAACTAAAAGTAACTTAAAACAATGTTTTTAAACTCTGAAGTGGGGTTTTGTTGTAATATCCAAAAGTCAGCTTTCTGGCGGCGCTGCAGTCCCTGGGGGAGAACCCACAAGGGCAGCTAGGATCTAGGGTGACTGTCGTGCTGTGTGGCCCTTGGAGGCCTCCTGGCCGTGACCGGCCCTGTGGGCCTGTGGCACCTGCGGCCCTGGCCTCCCCTCTGCTCACCAGAGTGGGCGCAGAGCTGTGCTAGAGGCCAGCGGATGCAGGCGTGGCTGTCTGTTCTCTAGGTGACTGACGGAGCTGGGCTGTTTCTCTCTCCAGAGACGGAGGGTGCCTTCCAAGAGTGGAAATATGCCAAGGGTTCTTTCACTTTGGTTTTTACCCTTCAAGCTTCTTCTTCTTGGCAGAACATTCCATTTTGCAACTTCTTTTCTCTTTGTGGAGAAGCTGCAATACCGTTCAGAACTGTCACTGTCTGCAGTGGCCAGCAGGTCCTCAGATCGTTTGTTCCGCCATCTTTCAGTTTTTCCGGTGGGTTCTGCTCATGTCTGCTGTCCACCCTCTCTTCACTTGGATCTGGGACACCTCTCATTCCTGAGTCGTGGACATTCTCTTCGAAGGCCTGGATGGTGACAATGGAATGAGTGTCTGATGGGAGAGCCAGCGAGGCTCTTCGGAGAACTTTCTAGAGTGGGCCCTGAACTTTTTTGTTTCTTTTCCCCGTCTTGCCTCTTTTTATTTATATTTATTTTCCTCCATCGTTTTATTCTTTGGCCTGTGTGAGCCTCCCATTGCAGTGGTCTCTCTCGTTGCAGAGCACCGGCTCTGGGCACATGCGCTCCACAGCGCTGGCTCACAATTGGACACACGGGTCCAGCCGCTCCGCGGCACGTGGGATCTTCCCAGGCCAGGGATTGAACCGGCGCCCCTTACACTGC